>RCWM02000050.1:1530000-1805000 GCA_003667255.2 Euschistus heros | reverse complement strand
GAACTAATTGTTTTTACAATCCTATATTAAAGTTCATCAACAAGATTTCTTTATGTTTCAATCCTATGAAGACTATTTGTGGTATTGTTTAAATTTCTGTGCCCGTTCATTCCTTTTTAGAAGATTATTATTTCTCTTTAAATAAATAAGTTTTGGAGCTTATTACCCATCTTTATTATTTTAATTGAAATATTTATTGTGTTTTATCTTATAGGTGTTTTATTTATCAAAATTAAAGATAATTTGGGGAATAATCTCTTCCACAGTTTCTAACATATAATGATTAGCAAATCTAAAAAATGGTTACCACGGTTCAACCACTGAGTATAGAAACAGTTCTAGTTCCATCTAAACTAGTTTTGTACTCAGTGAATTCAATTTACAGGGCCATTAAGATCTGTAAAGATTTAATGTAAAAGAGTTAAATCTGAAATAGGGAATAATCCTTAGAAAATATTTCAATTTATGCGAGTCTTAACCTGGTATTTGAATGAAGAAATACAAATATTAAACATGAGTATCTGGTCTCAATCAACCACATCCTCCCAATCCCAAGTTTTTATCTATACCATATTAAAATATTACATTTTGAATAATTATGCATCGATATTTCTTGCATATGATATTTCTCTACACCTATTATTATCATGACAGCAATTGGTACAATGGACTTGATTCATTTTAAATAGATGCCAAGCCACAGTTTTGAATAGTTCAAAGCACAATTAATAAAGGATTCTTCATCTAGTTATGTGGCTCCCACTTCAGAAATTGGTAAACAATTTTTTTTTTTTTTAATTTCAAGTATGCCATTATGAATTCATTGATAATTTTATATGTATGTTAATTCATATATTGAATATTTCATTTAGTATCAAAACTGGTGTTAAAATACTTTGTATTGTTTATACATTATTATAGGGTAAACCAGACAGTTATTGACACCCTTAAGATAATCAGAAATATTCGTACTATAATTACTGAAAGTAGTTCAGTTAAGTTGAAATTTACAGTTATTTTTCCTTTATTATTATAGTTTAAGATAAACTATGAAGTTCACACCAAACATTATTCTTGGAATGTATTTTGCAAGATAGTGACAATAACAAATGAAAAATCAATTAATGACACCCTAAGGATATCTTTTAAAATGCTGACAGAATTGAAAGTATTGTTACACAGAGTTGTTTTAAAGGAACTTTATTCATTACTTTTTTTGTTGTTTTTTTATACAAATTAGTTGTGGACAGTTAATGAGAAAAATCAAATATATATTTTAAAAAAATAATATCACCTTAGAACATCACAAACTACTGGGCATTCATTTTATATCAAAAAATGTATTTTGATGTCATCTAAACTTGAATTTAAATGTTTCCAATAATACTAATATATATATATATATATTGTTATGTCCCTCTTGTATTAATAACAAATGGGCTAACAATAGGCAATTAATTGCCTAAACTACTTTAAATTAATATATTGATTTACTAGGAGATAAGTAATACCACCTTATCATTGAACCGAGTATCAAGGAAAAGATAATTGAATACAATTTTCTAGACAACTCAAAACAAAATTTATTACTAAAAATTATTTCAACAATTACACTAATAGGACTTAAAAAATAATATAGCCATAGAATTAATGACCATTCACAATTGACAACTATTAATATCTAAATGATAATGTGAACAATGAATGAACAAACTATGATAAATTTGTTAACTATGATATTTTGATAAATCTTCTATTGCAACCTGTTGCAAGCCTTTGTATATTTTAAATGTACCTTGAAGATCTCGGTATCTTGTATGGACTCCCTGTAGAAATAACCGCCTCTGACGGGAGCTGACTGCGAACCACATCTTGTCCGGATCTAACAGCAGACTGACTCTTATTTCCTTTTCTTGCCGCTCCTTCGAGACAGAGAGCGCTAGTAAGATTGGCACGCGCAGATGGTCTGATTAACTCTTCGTAGAATTTTAGAAAGCGGCTTACAGCTTCCTTTTGTCGGCCTTTATCCTTTTGCCGATCCATTTTTAAACTTAGGCGAATAAAACATAACTTAACAAAATTTAGGACATCTTTATATATATATATAAACTCCAGCAAGAAGTGATCGTTTGAAATTATGTTATCACTGTAATCCAAGACGTTTAATAAGTTGTTAAAAAAAGAACTACAAGCATAAGTTCGGGACTCGTTATTATTATTGAAAGAATACGTAATTTATCTTTTTACTCAATCGAATTACTTAGAACATAGATCTTTAGTCGGTATAGATAAGCTACCATTAAAAAATAATTAGTTATTCCTCCAGTACTAAAAACCTTTATTGTAAAAACAACATAGACCACCTTTTCACACTTTATTGGACAGTGGGTGATATTTGTCCCACTTGTAAAGCGGCATTCTAAAATCACGCGCAATATCTCATTTTGTTTCTAAAGGAACCTAGACACAGGGAATAATAAAAAAAATATTATCTGTAACAAAGAATAGAGTGCAATAGCCGATTTTAGTGTGAGATCCATATGTCCTACAGTGCGTCCTTGCCTTTGGCCGTGAGTAGACGCAGTTTTTGTTTTAACCTGTGGACCCTATTACTTTTTGTTTTTCTACAATTGTGTAAGTATTGTTTGACCTAATATATGATTTAACATGAAAAATAATAAAGTTTCAAATTCGTTATTGCTCTGAGGCCTTTTTCAAAAAAAAAATTTTTTTTTATTCTTTTATTAATAGAAATTTTGCAACTGTATTAAAAAAAACACATCTAGTAAACATGCGGTATATATAATATATATTGACATGAATAAAACTTGTAGAGGAACTACCCATTGGTAGTACTCTAATGAATATTTACAACAGAAAATCACGAGGCCATCTTCTTTTCAGAAGCCTCGGAGGATTGCCAGGAATGGAATGGGAAGCAAGTTGTGCAACAAGTGGATTTGGACAAGCAGTGTGTTTATTATGAAAGGAGAGGTATCTGGTTCGTGCCAAATCAGCAACATATGGGATATTAAGGTCATTGTGGATAAGTTAATTTGTGACGAAGTAAGGAGCATCTAGGATTTTTCGAAGGATTTTGGATTGGAGTGATTAAAGAATTCGATGGTTTGGTGGATCCCCATACCTCTATTCCGTAGGTCCAAATAGGTCTGATAATCGTCATATATATGAGTTTTTTGTAGTGAATCGGGAGATTTGAACGTTTGTCAAGTAGGTGTTGTAGTTGTAGAAATCTACGTGCAGCTTCTTGCCTTTTCAATCTTGTATGAGGGTTCCTGGTAAGTTTCTTGTCCAGATAAAATCCAAGGTATCTTATCTGTTCTACTGTTTTGGATGAATACATCGAGGAAGACAGCATAATTGAGTGCATGGTTTCTCAAAATGAAAATATAACCCCAATGTAGCTACCAGACTGGAACTCCTTGAAAACCTGGAATTATGCTTTAAATATTGTATCATTGGAAAAATCAGGGAATTAATCTCTTATATGTGTTAAATTGCTTGAATTTAACGCATTCACCTTAATATTTTGTGAGATCGTTAGATAAAAATTAAAAAAATTGGATTTATTTACTTATCTTCAATTTAAATAATACGTTAAATGCACCAGACGTTTAATAAATTCATTTTAATTTAGAATTCACAATATCTTAAAACAAATGACGGCCGATCGAGAGATATCAGAGGAACATATTACAGTGTTAAAATTGAGCATTTATAAAACAAAAAAATAAAATACTAAGAAAAAAAAAAGCGATGAAAATCAACAAAGAACAAAAATATGTTCTACCCCTATTTGTTTCAAATGTTATCTTAATTTGTGAAATTTTTAATCATTTAAAACAAAATCACTTATAAAGAAAACATTTCCTATAAATAAATAATTAAAAAATTTCACCTGGAATTTTATGAAAATTAACCTGGAAAACCTAGAATTTTTTTTTCCTGACTTGGCGGCCTCCTTGAACCCAACATCAAACTAAAATAAGGTCTTTAGAAATTCGTCTTTCCCTTTATATAATATACAAAGCCTATTTATAGGATGTGGATTAAAACCATTTAAATTTCTTCTATATGGAAAAGTCCAAATCCTCATAAGGTTCGGAGCATAACTAGCCCAAGTAGCGTCACAAAGTTTTGGGAAGTTAACCAGAGAACTAGTGCTATACAATAGGACTAGCCTGGTTCATCAAAAGGTTATTATCCAAGATTACTTCAGAATTAGAAGGTGAGGGCAGACATAATAAGTATTATTTTGTTATTAAAAATAAATATATATTACGTCAATTGTCCTACGCTAGTTTTTCTTTTGTATTTCCCTTACTTTTTGGGGGTCTCGATTAACCTAGGATTTGGTTATCCAAGTCTATTAACGCCGGTTAATCGAGTCCCAAGTGTATATCAAATTATTCAAAATTACCATTCTGATAAACTTTTACCCCTGTGACAAGAAACTGGTTTTGGGAACTCCTGAAGTATCAGCGTTTTCTACTTAATTATAGGTGGAACGTTTTAACAAATACAATGTACGAAACAGACTTACAAGAAAATACAAGCTCATGCTGACGATTTATTATTACTGATAAAAAGAAAATATTTGAATAAACTATAGGCAATAGGAAACCAGACTTTATTAAGGCTAAGAAGACATTGGGCTAGACGTAATGAACTAAGGTTTTATTTGGAAAATACTAAACTTGTCATTTTTACTAGGAAAAGGAGAGTATCAGACTTGGAAGTATGACACAATACAGTTTGATTAACCCAATTTGACACATTATAGTTTTTAGGTATACTCTTTAATAGAAAATTAAACTGGAACAGACAATCAAGCAACCTCTACTATTGCTCTTTACGGATTATTCACGGACCAATTGCTGCTTGAAGTTTTTAAAAGCAATTTATGAAGCAGCTAATCTCCCTAAAATGCTTTATGATATGCGTATGGATACAATATATGCAGTAATGAGGAAAAAATAAACCTTTTAAAATTACAAAGGATCACAACAAGTAAAATATGCAAGGGTCATTGCATGTTGTGGTTTGATTCCGTAACACTATTAGCGAAGCTTTGACCAATTCAGTTGGATATAGAGAGCTGACGACTTTATTAAATTAGCGGATTACACTCCAGAGTTACACACCCCAAAAAACAAGAATTTAAACCAACGGCCGTTAGGAAATCGAGTTGGATGTGCTTGGTTATCGGGCAGGTAGCGACAAATATTCCGCTGCTGACTTAGACTTTAGCACTAAAGATAAGTACTATATGAGGTAAATAGTGAGGGATAAGTTTAAAATGTAAATTGTGTGTTAAATAGAGTAGAGGAATCGTGAAATCATCCGTAGTAACTTTTAAATTTATAATCAGGGATGCAGTCAAAGAGGAACACTACATCTAAGTAGAAATACTTTAATACTTGCCAACGTTTTGACCTGCGTTGTAAATATTCTTCAGGGCCACAAAACCACACTGGTGAGGAGACGAACGATGACTCTCCATAAAGCAGGTCGAAACGTTGGCACGTATTGAAATATTTCTACTTAGACGTGGTGTTCCTCTTTTACTGCATCCCTGATCATCCCCATTCCTCATAACAGTAAACTATACTTTTATACTTTTAAATTTATAATATCATTAAATGAAATATACTCAAGATTATTAATTAATCATCAACTAATTGCCATAAATTAAAATATAATTAATAAACATAGATTCACAGCAGTGATTCATATTATTATTAATTTTCAAAAGATTCTTTTTGGTGTTGCCTTGGGCTCAAGAGATTTTAAACTCCAAGTAGTCCCTCTTTCTCTAAAAATCTTCTCATTCCCTTCACAGCCTTCTAAATCACCAACATACCTTTTATAAAATCGTTATTTATTTTTAATTAACTACATAATATTTTATAATATACTTTGATTCTATACATTACATATTTTTATTTCACTACAAATATAAATAATTATTTATGGAAACGTTTTGAATATAATGTATAAACTATACCATTGTCTTTTCAAGTGATGTTTGAATAATAAACTTAATAATTTCAAAATTAAATGCAAACTTTCTGTTCTTCAACAAAATACAAAATGTATAATTTAAATGTCCACACTTATAAATAAATTTAATTAATGAAATATCAAGAGTGAGAATTGGGGATGTTGAATTTTTTTATTATTATTATTTTCTCCTGAAATTATACCTATTCAAACCAATAAAATAAACATGTAACTATTTCCTTCAGATACATATCCACTCCGATTAAATTTATATATATATTTTTTTAAATTATGGAACCTTTGGTTAGCTCAATCAGTACAATATATATATATATATACTTGAAGATTGCTGAAAACAGATAAAAACCATAACTGTTGGAAAAGATCGATTTCTGAAATTTTCACTTGCTACTAATGGATAATCTCACTAAAAGTTATTGTAAATAATTTTCCACCCATTTACTTGATTTATATATTGTATATCTTTGTAAATATCAATAAATACATGATTTTTAAATAATGTTTTTCTTATCTCCTAAACATTTAAAAACATGAAGTTATAAAGTAATTTAAGAGAGAGAAAATACTGTGTAATTGTTCATTGAAATTAATTGACAGTTGGGTTTAAAATATACAAGAGGCACATGCTATGCGTTACCAGGGAGAGTTTGTTCAATAGAACCAGGGCACGGTAACCTGAAGCATCCTTTGGAGGTCCCAATGATATTCCCCACGCTTCAATCCTTTGCGTTAAACAAATGTACCAGTTCACTAATCGGGATGTAATTGAGTCTATATATAGCCCAGGAAACGAAGGATCATGTGAAAAGCAGGAGAATCCTGGTAGTAAATACGTTAAATCGGATGTAACACTCAGAGAGTTTTTCGATTTTCTCTCGTCCGCATGCAAAGCGGCATTGGATTTAGAAGAGAAACATTATAAAGATTTACTAAACAACGAATTTGTCACGAAACTTCTCGAGATATGTGTCGATAAATTTAAATTGAACGTAGAATTGAACGATGGCAGTAACATTTCGGAGGTGTATTCCCTGAACTGTGAAAGACTTCATGAGCCGAATGAATTTTGCTCTCCGAATGAAGAGGAAAAACAAACCCAGCAAGGTATCCGTTCTCTTTTGATAAGGATAAACAGAAAAAATGAAGACCAGCATTTCTGTTTTTCTCATCTACCCATATTTGAGGCTGAAAATATTTTAAAACAGAAGGTGGAAGGTGTAATTAATGAAGGTGTGATGGACTCTATATTTCCATTTTTGATTTCTAAATTTAGTGTTTATTTAAATTCAAAAAATGTTGACACTTATGCACTGCCTGGAGAAAGCCAGAAATCGAGCAAGCAGTCTGTCAAACAAAGGACAAAAAAATCACAAGATCCAGAGTAAGTTTGTGTATTAATTCAAAGTAGTCTTGATGTTTATGTTTAGAGTCGGCATTATACATTAAGGTTTCAATACGGTTATATGCTTTTAATGACAGTCATACACTACATTTACGTTCATTGCAATTTTTGCTTATACCTTATCTAAAAATATATATTTAATGCTAAATATGAACTAAAATATATAACAGGGATTTATAATTGTTGAGTAAGAGAAAAAAGGATTTTGTAAAATAAATCCAGTATCAAAAGAAAACAGCAAATTATTTTTGGACTTTAGATACAACCAAAAATCAATTCCTTTCTGACGGAGAAAAATAATTTGATCTATAATCTACTGATTTTCCCGATTTACATTTTAGAATTAAAATTACTAATTTACCTAAATTGATAATTAAATTAAATAACCAATTAATGATAATTCGAAATAAACTAAGTTGAGAGAAAACAGGGATTTCAAACGTGACTTTTTTCATTCAAACCAATTAAGCACCAAAACGTTAAGCCTTTGCGACAAAACTTATATAACAAAAAATATTTACATAATATTTCTGATCAGGCAACTGTCTTCAAATTTTCGATCCGAGCAACAGGAATAGAGCTAAAGCGTTTCAAAATGTTACATTTTTGAATTTTAAAAAAATGTAAAAAAAAAAAAAACTATAGATGTCATCGTTATGAAAGGTTTTGTCGTTACGAAATTGTTTGAACTTAGTTTTGAGACTCTGCCTTAAATTCCCTTCTGTAACAACTACCATTTTTTTAAGAGCCCGGAACATTTTTAAGCCGATACAAAATTGTTTGATTAAAAATCTATATGAATCAGTAACGGTTAATAATAAGGATTTAAAATTCTATTAAAATGAGCCAAAACGTAAAATGTATTGAAAGGAATAAAGACTATTTTGATTAATAAAAATGTCTTTTAATCATTTATTTAAAAAAAAATGAAATAAATAATAAATTTAGCGAATAATAAATAATTTCAGCATTGTCTGGTGAAAAGCTCATGACCACAAACACAAACTTAATTCAAATATAGTCAAATAAAATATTTTGCACCAATATCGACATAAAAAGACAGAACGTAAAGAAAAGTGTTTGAATAATATAAAAATACTATTTTATAAGCTACTTGAACTGATTTTTAGAATAATGATTGACTTCAAGCTAACTTGATGTTAAACAAAATATTATTAGTACTAACAGTTTTTATTATTAAACAATCACACTTACTAATGGCCAAAATATGACTATACTAAAAAGCTGTTGGAATGGACTATTGTATTTACTCTTATCATTTACCAACGAAATGTCTTATTCTTAAAAAATAAAAAAATGTCATTTAGTTTTAAACTTATGTTTAAATTTTCAGGGCTGAAATCGAGATACAGGTCTGTGACGAAGTGAATAATGTTTCAAAGAACTTCAAATGTTCACAGTCTTTATTGCTGTCAAAAATGGAATATTTTGCGGAAGTCACTGAAGGTACACTATGCTAACATATTTGTAGATTATCTAGATTTAATTTCCTCTTTGAGAAAATAAAAATAGCGGAAAGCTGACATTTACATATGGTTAAGCAGTTATCAAAACATACAATACAATCTCCTACAAAGTCCAAAGAAACCAAGCGGCGATCGAAACGGTGTTTGAATTAGCAGCGGGATGATTAGTAATAACGTTATAATGTGCTTAGTCGTGAAGACGTAAAACCACTTCTACTAAGCAAAATTTTGAATACCAACAAAAATATTTTTAAACTCAATTTCACATCCAAACACACTTAACAGATGGTCAAAAAGTAAAAGCAGAAAAGTAAATTTTTTCAAGAAATTTTAAATCAGGATTTTTTTTAGGGAAGAAATTACTTCAAAGCTAAATATATCTAAATAACTACGTTACAACTGTTCGTGAAGTATCTATTTCGCTTATAAAAAAAAAAAGGAAAGAAAAATTTTTATTTTTATTTTTTAAAAATGGCTTAAAATAAGAGTTATATATAAAAAAAGTCAGTTGGTAAATCTACCCCACCCCACTTGCAATTCAATTATTTCCATGATTTTTTTTTAAATTATTATTTATTCTACAATATACTCCCTTAATACATTAAACAAAAGGTAATTTCGCTTCATGTTTTATGCTTTATTTACAGTATGAATTAAGAATTTAATATGACATTAGGTTTATAAAATAAATTATTTTATTTAACTTACGCATTCTAAATTGAAAAGTGATGGTGACTAAAAAAATAAAAAATTTTAAAATTAAATTAAAAACATTTTGAATTAGTATTATCTAAATAAAAGTATGTTTTGCAAACGTTGAAATGCCTTTAACTTCTAACAGATTTACCTCTATCTTGGAGTTATTTGAATGGTATATAAAATGAGCTCTCTCCTACATCGATAATGAAAAACATATTGATTGATTGTGACTAAAAGTTTAAATGGAGTTTTTAAAATTTATCTATTTATTGAAATTTACGATTATATATTTTAAAAAAAATACATCTCGTAAATGTGATTATAACATTCATAATAACATATCAATTGCTTGTAAAGCAACAAGCCACTGTTAGTACTTCAATAAAAGTTATACATGAGAAGGTCCTGAGGCCATCTTCTTTTGAGACGCCTCGGAGAGTAGTTGAGAATAGAATGGGAAGCAAGTTGAGAGACTAGTGGATTTGAATGGTTGTGGAGTTTGCTATGAAAGGATAGGAATGTGGTTTGGGCTTAGTTAGCAACATATAGATAAGGTTATTTGTCACAAAGTAAGGGGCTTTAGGGATTTTTTGATGGATTTTGGAATGCATGATTGAATACGAGACGAGTTAGATAGTTTAGTGTAGCCACTGATCTCAACTCCGAATGTAAAAATTGGTCTAGTTGCGGTCATATAAATGAGTCTTCTCTAATTATTCGGCATCTTAGAGAGTTTGTCTAGGAATTGTTGAAGAAGTCGATGACGAGATGTTTCTTGTTATTTCTGTCAGTTAAACGTTAAAAGTTAAAAGTTGCACGTTTGTCCAGTTGGTGACCTAGGTAGCGTGTCTGTCAACAGGGATAAGTGGAATATTATAAAAGGATACTGCACTAGGAAGTCTAAGGTTTAGGACGAAGGGTATTCGTTATTTTAATTCTCCAATTTTCAAACCATTCTTGAAGGTTTATGATATAAGATTAGAGTATTTAGGGTGTTATGAAGGGATCATGACTTACTGATAAAACACGTGTGAGGAGCGTACGTTGTGAGGACGGTGCTAGGATGTGGATGGATGCCTGCTGTAATATTAAACTAATATACGGAACTAATGATACGGAAAATTCTTGGTCCAAAATTTTCAGATGAACAATATAGGCTCAGAAGTAAACATGATATTGAACAATATTCAGATATTCACTGTGATATTTGTAAACGCAGACTGATTTTTTATGGACACATCACAAGAATGAAAACATATCGCCTTACAAAAAGAATGTTGGGAGACCCAATGGCCGAGTGAGTTGGGGTGAGGGGAAAAAAAAAAAAAAAAAAAAAAAAAAAAAAAAAAAAAAAAAAAAAAAAAATGTTGGAATTTTATGAAAATAGGAGTAAAGCCATAACAGACACCGTTAAATGGATGGGCAAAATTAAAAAGGACCTAAAGCTAGTAGGAATTACTCAAGAAGATATCCTAGCCGGAGTAATTTTTAGATCAAAAATCCACTGTTGGAAAGTTGACCAAGAAGAAGCACCGAAGAAAAAGACTAGGAAACCTTGGACAGATGAAAGAAAGGAGGCCCATAGCAAGAGAATGAAGGAAATATAGGCACAGAGGAAGGGAAAGAAACGCATATAGTACTTTGCGTTGACCCAATTGGGCTCATTCGCAATTAAAAAAATATATAATATTAATAAACCGTGTAGAGGATGGGATACTTCCTTTATGAACCCCGGCAGATTGAGATAAGATGGTTGAATTTGAGGCTTAATTTTTCGGAAGATGAATTTTAATCTGAAGTTTGAGGTTGTTTAGAAGCAGAAGAAACCCCAGAGGTGCTAAATATGAATGAGTCAAATAATTTTGGGATCAAAAGAGGAAGAAAAATACAATATATTAGGTTCAGTAGAATCGTGATATTCTCTCTAACTCAAAAGATATGTATGGCAAATCTTGTTTTTTATGTTATTAAATTTTTTTTTCAACTGTTTATTCGTTTTAATTATTAAAACTGGACAGCATGAATGCTAATTTTTCCAATGTTGGGCAATGAAGGTAATCACAGGTAATCCTGCAGAAAGCGTGTTCGTTTCTGTTTTAAAAAGTTCTATAATTAAAAATTATTTCTAATTTAATATCTTACTTCTAGGAAATGTAGTTTTTCAACGCAAAAATAATTACGTATATAAACTATTTTTTAAAGAGTGCTATGTCATATTCTGCATGATTGTTACTACTTAATTAATCAAACACAAACAAATCAAAACAATGAAAAATATAATATCCAAACTAATTACGCTACACTAGGAAGATTACACTTTTAAACAAAATATATATCGAATATTTTTTCAACCGTTTATTTTACCTGCTCTTGGTACAATTTAAATATCATTGATTGTTAAAATATTCATTTTTGCCTTTTTCTTTTAGTTGAAAATGGAATGAATGGAGGAATGGGAAAAAAAAAATGCTTAGGAAGAGGAGATAGTTGGACATTCTTCAAAGACTTTTCAGGGAAAGCGTACAACAGAGACGATGGGCGGTAAGGAATTTTAATTCCACCTTAATATGCCGGCACATAGAGAATTAAAATGAAAATTTTAATTTAAAAATTGGTTAGGATCCCAATGCCGCTCTTGAAGATCAAATGTAGGGAATTCAATTTTCGTGGCTAAGCTGTTACAGGTTTATATAACGGATATAATTTTCTTACTGAACATTTTTTTATTATGATAATAGCTGTAAGTGACAATGTAACACTGATTCAAGTATTTTAAGCTGATCGTTCGCGGGGATTATTTGTGTCACCTCCTTCTAAAAACATATATCATTTATCTTTCATTTCTTTTCAATGTAATAATAATGGCATTATAAATGATCATGTAAGGTTGAAAACTAAGGAAAGGGTAATGATGAAAGACTTCTGGAGGTACTGACACCAATACTGATCGTGTACCTTACAGACTTATTATTTTATTTTATGTTCCCTTGGTGTTATAGTTCTTAGGGTATATATTTAAAAGTTAGAACCATTTATAATAATGAAAAAAACATATTTCGGCATACATTTATCTCTTACCGAATTTTAGTATGAGTATTTAAATATAAATTATTTGTACAAATTTTTATTATTTAATATACTTACGCATTTTTTTCGTTCTAATTGATATATTCTGCGATGAATTACTGATAATCAATGAAACCATAACAACTCAATTGCTGGAACAATTTCCAGGCGCAATCAAAACCCTTAAAAACCACATTTTGAGATCGATATTCGGGTTCCTTGATAAGTTTTTGTCGCAAACTTTATAATATTTAACTCACATAATGATCATATTTAGAATTATTTAATGTTTTAGTTATTATCGTTTCGAGGATGTGTAAACTGGGTAACCTAGTGAGTGGAGTGCTAGCTAGATTCCTATGCTCATCAACGCTAGTTCGAATTTCAGCTCTGTCGTTTTGGCTCATAACGTACTATAGGTCGGGTCATGAATTGTTTTCCAGTTCGTTATTACAGATATTGTTATTATTGTTGAAATCATTGTATTCGAATTTCGCTCGTTGAAGACGTTGGAGGTCGGCCCCATTTAAAGTTAAATTTCTTGTTTAAGGGTCGATTACATTAAGCGAGTTTACTATCTGTTATTCGACGAGTTTAATAGCTGGTGTGTCAGAAAGTGAGAGAGAGATGATAGACAAAACTTCACATTCGCTCAATAGCCAACTAGCTAGCGAGTTGGAATCACTTTTTGCTTATATGAGCTATACTTGTCTGGATATTCTTGCTTTAAAAATTAAGGGTATCTTAAATTATATTGTAGAATTTCTTCAGGTCTACCTTCAGTACCCTCTGTTATGGAATTTAAAAGACAGAGACTATTACGATTTCACCTTCAATTTTATTTGCTTCAATTACTGCTTTTCCTTTCATTTTAACTCCTTTTTTAAAGCATGAGATTAGATAACAAATCCCGAGCGAAGTTGAAGTAGAAGTTCAATAAGTCTTCTTCCCAATCTGACACACGCAGACTCTAGTTCAGGTCATATACTCCGCAATTGTCCTAGTCCAGTAAAATAAGGGTTTGCCGAAGAAAAAACTGCGGAACTTTTATTCTCAACGGATCTTTATGTTTTTTGGGTTGCTGAATCCGAATCTGAAGTTTGCTACCACGGCAACCATCGGCTTCATATTCAAAATCGCAAAAAAACCCGTTATTTTTGTTTTTTTATCTATAACAAGATAACGAAGCTTTTTTCGAAGAAAGTCTTCAAATATTAATTGTAGCTGGAACTAGTACCTACATATTGAAAAAAATAAATCCGAAATCGCACCATTTTTCGCAAAGTTTACAGATACAACATTATTTGTTTTCATCTTAAAGCTGATTAAATTTTCTATAAGAATCTATAAATGAAGTTTTAATCAAACCACGTAAAATGTACATGCCAGCTAGCTAATAAAAACGTACTGTTGGATAATCCAAGTGTTTTTTGGCACATTTGTCGCTCTAACTCTTCAAATATTTGTTCGATCCCTAATTTCTTTTTTCTATCTCAAATCTGATTAAATTCGCTATCAGATGCTATAAATGTAAATTATATTAAATCATGTAAACTACCCAAGCTAGCACGCTAAATGTGTATGTTTTGGCAAAATATGTAAATTATGACATGTTAAGTAGACTGGTGTGGGTATTTCACGGTGTTAATTATAAGTTAAATATATAGGATCTAATAGTAAATTTAACCAGATTTTAGATAAAAATATTAAATTTTAGATCAGACAAATGGCTTTGGAGTTATAGCGAATAATGTGCCAAAAAAACATGTAATTTACAAAAGTAAGTGATCTTCAGTGTGATAGCTTGTGTATTTCAAGAATTTTGATAAAAATTTCACATATAGGATCTAATTGTAAACTTTACCACCTTTCAGACTGAAAAAAAAACATTTTGAATCGGAAAAATACTTTCGGAGTTATAATGATAAATGTGCCGAAAACCATGGATTTAACAACAGTACGGGTTTTTAGGCGTCTGGGATATTATATTATATGGGATATTATAACTCCGAAAGTATTTGTCTGATTCAAAATGTTTTTTTTCAATCTGAAAGGTGGTTAAATTAAAAGATGTTACAGCGATGAAACGAAGATGAATGTACCGTTTATAGGAGGAAGTTTACAGTATACCGTGTGCCCCAAGCTTCCAACTTATCTTCTTGATATTATCATATCCAGTTGCAGGAGTTTTCTTTTTACTAAAGTTTCAGTTTTTTTTTTTTGGTTGGATGGACTATGATCTTGTAATCGAATTATTTTCTTTGATTCATACTCTAATTAGAAATGTTATATTTCAATACCAGATTAAGTAGTAATGGATGGATGCGATATCGTTCCTGACTTAATCAAACTAGACTATAAACTGCCATATATTAAAATATTTATGGGCATGTATTGTTTTTTAAATAAATTTTATTCTGTTCTGCACCGTTCCCTAAGAATGAAGTGAAAGTACAAGTTATAGAACAAATATTTTAAATATATGATATTAGTTGATATCTGATTGACTTAAGGTATCTTAATCGCTTCGTGAATATATATTTGAGTGTAATTTAAATCTGATATATTACTTCGATCGAAGAGGTGTATGAGATAAAACGAGTATACAGAGTTGTATGTACTTCGTAAGGAATTCAATAAATTATATTATAATACTAAAAAATTAGGCTATAAAACTAATATAGATTTATCAATTTTTATTTGGTTTCATTAATGTTATAATAGCTTTTTTATTTTTAGGACAAAGGCTTGAAGACATGGACATATCAGTGCACTGCGACGTTGCAATATTTGAATGGCTAATGAAGTGGGTACATAGACCACTGAAAGGAACACGTCCAGTTTTAAGTAAGATATTTAGAAAGCGAAAAAAACAAAAGAAAATCATTAGTGTTGTTCTTATAATATTCCATATGATTATATACATGTATAATTTATTAAAAAATAAGGACAAAAGTATAGTTGACTGTTAAGATGAATGGGGAAGACGATAATCAAGGATGCAGTCAAAGAGAAACACCACGTCTAAGTAGAAATACTATAATGCGCGCCAACGTTTCGACGTGCCTAGCAGGTCTTCTTAAGGGCTATAATGAATAAAATACTAGATGTAAAAAAAATAGTTCGGTCTTTTATTTTTGTTACTAGGATTTTGTTCATGGTGGTTGACGTGGTGTTTCTCTTTGACTGTATTCCTGATAATATTCTTATAATCACAAAAAATTATAAATATCAATATTTAAATATTTATGAATTCAATTCTTGTATTCATGTTCTTTTTTTTATTTCAGACGTTAACAATGTGACTCCAATTTTGATATCCGCGATGTTTCTCAGAATGGAACCCTTGGTGGACGAATCTGTTCATTTTTTCAAGAAAAATATAAAAGAAATCATTGAAACCACGACAAGTTTATCTTGCCTTAGTGATAATATATTGGAAAAGTTCGTAATATAGCTATTAACAATTTTGTTTGTACGATATACTCCTAGAATAGTCTAATTTTCTAATAGGTGATTCTGTGATCTTAACATTTTTCACTTGAGGTACACATGATGATATAGGAGGATCAGTACAATTAGGATTGCGAATCAATTGCCACTCCTAGTTTCGAATGTTATACATCCACCATCAGTTCTGAAACGTACTTAATTCCTAAAAAAGGAAATACTATGTTATTACGAAAGTCCTTGTGCATGAACAAAACTCTAAATTCCAACTCTTATAATTAGTCCTATAAGAATCTTTTTGTTTCCACTATTTATGTCATTTTTTACTTTGACTGGGCCTTTAATTATCTGTGTCTTGAGCTTGCTTAAGGGGGTTATTTACATTTTTAAAAAGCTCGTCAAATTCAGAAGAAAAAATAAATAAGAAAAAAAAATTGGCTCCCTTGAGTCTGTTGGCTAGAGAAAGAATAACATGGAACATGTTTTAGCTATTATAAAATAGATCGCCTTAGTTATTATTCTACTGACCGTTTTTTTTTTTTTTTTTTCCAATTAACTAAATAACTATAGTTATTTAAATTAAATTACAATTAAGATTATTCGAAATCAACACAGTTGAGAAATAATAGGGGTTTCGAAAGTGACTTTTTTTTATTCAGCCTTAAAGCTCTTAAACAGTCGGTCCTAGCGACAAATAGTATTTAACAAAAACATATTCTTGACAAAACAAAAAAATAATTACACATGTGCATCAAAGCACATTTTGTATTTATTTTCATAGCACTTGCTAAAATGCACATAGAGGCATTGGCAATCTCACCGATGATATGTTTTCTTTCTTTTTTTTTAGCTTACCTGTGATTCAATTTTCTGTAGGAGATAACTTTTCAAATTCAATAGCTTAATCCTGCTGACGGTATTTTCCCTTATTTTTTTCCGACAGCCGAGAGAGGTCGAGCAAGATCGGTCAAATCCTGGTTAATTTTTTTTATTATTAGGAGAAACAGAGTCAAAAGGAGCTCACACATTAGTGAGCTAGTGCATTTAGTCTTACGAGAGTTGAGCTCTTAGCTGTTTCTACTCTCCTAATATCAAACGACGCGTAACGCCCTCGTGTTTCCCAAACACATACCGCTTTTTATTAGGTCACCGGTAAAACATCTTCCCTGTTAAAAGATCTCAGCAGAAAGGCAGCTTCCGAAGAAATTGGGGTGGTTAATATACTATAGGAGTCAGTTATCCATCGAAATGCTGCCGGAATTTGGTTCGTTTGGATCGGTTTGTGAAAAAATTAAAAACGTTTTGTTCGGTGCTTTGTATCTTGAATGCTTCGAAGCAGTTTTAAATTTTGAGCTTGTTTCTAACAGTCGGGCAGTGGTTTCAAGTCATTGCAACACGACACTGCCTATCACATCGTCCTCGTTTGTCCAAGTAGAAATTGTCGGAATTGCAAGGAGTTTGGCCTCATCCTGCACATAGTCCCGATGTAGCATTATCAGATTATTGTTAGTTTAAATCAACATTTAAGTTTAAAACAGTAAACTTTACTTTGAAGAGTAGTTTTCAATAATGTTCAAAATATGTGATCTGAAATAAAGCTATACTTTTGCACAAGGACTTATGTAACAACTTAATAGATAAAAAAATAATACTAGGATCTGTAACCTGTAACAGGACACTAGTCCAGTAGAGAGCATCTTTATAGTTGATATTTACAACAATGTAAATGCGTCGCAAAATAAATATCTGCATTACTTTTATTACATACAGTTAAAAAATTTACAATACCAGATCCTAGTCAGACATTCTCTCTAAGAAGCAAAACCACCCTTTACATCTTGTTTCTAATATAAACTATGGCAATTTTCAGTTTATTTGTAACATTTTTTTTTTTTTTATTTCAGAATTTCCGATACTTTAACGAATGTTGAATTAGATAGCTTGGAAGACCCATCAGATAAAATACAATCGAAGCTCTTTACGAAGTTTATCATATCTCTAGGAAAGAGGAAAATAGATAAGAGAAAAGGTCATTACTCCAGCCTTGCTAGTTTGTACAGATGCTTTTACTGCAAACAAATCCTACACGAAGAGCATGGACAGTCCGTACCGTGTATTCCTGACCTACTGGCCGTTGATTCCTTCGGAAATATTCGAGGGAAACATAAGGAGTATGATATTTTGATATTTTATGCCATGAATATAGACTATTATGCATAAAAGTTCAATATTACATTAGTTTTTATAAAACTTTTCTAGGAAACAATGTCTAGGGTGGGTTCATACATAGAAAGACTATCTTAATATACCAACATTGCAGTACACTGCATAGGCCTTCTTCTGATAAAAGATTGCGCATTCTAATAAATCGTGTTGGAGCTTTTTCTCATAAATTACATTTTTTCTCATATTGGCGCTTACAGATAATCTTTGCCAAAATGCCCAAATAGTTTGCCATACGATCATTGAAAAGTTAGTGATTCGACAAGATTATGTGTTCTTTCATCTTATTTTGCCAGTCCACGTGAATCTTGGATTGTTTCAATGTAAATATTATATCAGTTCAATCCAGTAGTAATCCTATGTAAGAATCCTAATCTGTATAAAGTTGAAATGTTCCAAATGGTAAGTTTGAATTCCTGATATGCGTTATAATTATTCTTTGAAATCTTTATGGCGATATATTTTTTTCTGGTTACATGATATACGTTCTGTGGAAAATGGGTTTCATTCTTCTGACATTGAGTCACGTGGAGGGGAGACTGTTTCCTCTGAACCTCCTGACATGATTTCCGCTGTGGGACGGTTACCAACAGTCCTGGGACTAGTGCATGGGGTACTTAAGTGTGATTCTAGGTGTAGTTCACCTTTAAGGATCCCATACTTCCATCCCTCCCTGAGAATGGCTATTTTATTAAACGAGGCGAATTACGGATCATTTTAATTAGAGCTTTAATCCTCTCGTTTCTCACTCCATTACTTTACATATACTAAAGGTACTATACCGATCTACAATCCTTACCTTGGAAGTACCATACAAAACAACTTAGGTACCCTAGTTTCTGATATATTTACAGTATCCGTCCACTGCATTCAAAGATGAATACTGATTCTCCTAATACCGCTCCAACGGTACCAACGCTCTGTCTACATAACTACAAATAAAAATGTTTTATTCAAATTTTATAATTGAAGGAATTTTTTTTCTACTGTGTTAAAATCTGTTTCTGTATTTTTCATTTAATTTCCAGTCTAAGATAAAGTAAAGCATTATTAAACATTCCTTTTTCAGAGATACAAGTTGGAATCTCAATTCCTACATGAAGCAGCTGAAAAGAGAGTTGAACACATGGCAAAATGTTTACTGGAAGCTTTGGGGCACTTGCCATTATTTACAATGTGTTAAATGCAAGATGAACTATCCAATAGTTTCATCAATGAACTGCCGATATCATCCAAACGGAGCTCATTTTGGCGTACGATCAGATTCTAGTAACCTTCTAATTCCTGTAGGTGTGTTCAGTTTCAGTTGGAGTGGATGTTTTTAAATAACATTAAATATTACATTATTCTTAGAAGACCCTTGATGTCAACTGAGTTTAACCCTTCTTTAATATATACAGTTAGAGTCAAAAGTATTCCTACACTTGAAACATTTGAAAACAATAAAACCATTTAATCTATACCGCAATGCTCTTATCAATAAATATATTTTTGTATTTATAGAACATTTCACAAAATAGCACATAAAGAATAATTGAAAAACAGCAATAACAAAATGAGTCAAAAGTATTCGTACACATAATAAAATGTCAATTTAATATTAGCATTCGATAACAATTAATATTTAGTAGGGTCACCTTTGGATTTTAAAATGCGCTCTATCCGCTGTGCATTGAATTCTCTCATTTTTGAGTTAAAGACACTGTAATTTTGTATTAAAAATGTCTAGGTATTTTCACAAATGCTCAATAGTGGTCTTTGGTACATTGACATCTTTTATTTTTATTGATATTTCTTATTAATGGTTTTCTACTAGTCGTTTTAACATGAAGCTCGTTCCATCTAAAGCATTAGCGCATTGTTGAAACACACCCATGTTCCCCTCTTTCAGACAAATGTTCTTCCACTAAAGTAGGTACACAAATTCTTGGTCTTCTTTTAACTTTTCTCGTGACGTGTCTTTCATGTTTGTAGTAAATTTTTCTATGTCGTCCTTTCCTCTCTATATATTCAAAAGTTTTTTTCATTCCATGCCTTTTAATAGCATCTTGGACTGTTGAGTAAGGTCTGTTCACTTCTCTAAGCGACCGTAACTCATTAAGTAGGCGCACAATCATTTGTCTTTCAATCGTCTCTCTGGTTTTGCGTCCCATTTTCAATATACATTAATAATATAATAATCACTAATAAGTGCTACACCTTTACAAATGAAGTCTAAGTAAACTGATTGGAGGTAATCCTTAAACTATTAAGACAGTAGGTGGAGACAAAATTTAAAGTCTAGTTTACGAATACTTTCGACACATAACAATGAGTGCACATTCTATAGCCATTAATGCAATATTAGATGTGTTTAAATTAAATACAATTGTAATAATTACAAAATTAAACCAAGGAAAATAAAACTAATAGACTCTGACTGTATAATTAATTGAAATTGTTAGTATGCATTGTAACAAATAAAAATTAACTATACATTGAATATTCATATAAAGAATATGTGGGTCAATATTTAATCATATATTTAAGGACATGGAGACAATTGGTCCCATAACAATCCTTATTCCACCCTCGGTTAAATTCTATTAATAGATTTTTTTAAAGATAGTTCATTAATTATATGCAGTTATTTAATTTTCTTATATATATTGAATAAATTCTTAAACATTAAAAATTGTATCATTCAATTAGTTTACTTATTTAAATATTGAATCATTGAACTAAAAATAATTCAATTACAAATTTTGTCATTCAATTAGATCTTGGTACTATTTCATATTCAATTATTTAATTAATTATGTAGTTAACTCTTTCAATATTCTTTTGTAAATTAATTCACTTTGTTTGTTCATTTTTGTATAATTTTGGTCACATCCAGTTTTTTTGTTATTTTTAGCCCTGGAGAAAACCTGCAAGGCAGGTCGAAACGTCGGTACTCTATATATAAAGTTTTTTAAACTTTGTGCAGTATATTGAACTTGATTCCATCCCTGAATATCTTCTTTAACCATTATATCATACTGTCAACCATTTTAATTTCATCATATTCCATTAATCAATTTAATTTTAACGGAGATATTTGTGAAATTGAGTTGGGCTTAACGAAATATTTCTTTACAATTATATTTTAATTTAATTTTTTAATGTAGGGTTCTAAAAATTATTTCTTTTTTATTTTAATGATTATAATATGTGATGAATAAGGTAATAAAACTAAGGAAGTTTTTATTACAGGTAACTACGTCTGCTGCGGAGCTAAAACATACCGATTCGACGTCTTGGGTCTGCCCAACGTAAGTCTTCAATGAAAATTATATTATATTATATTATACATGATATAACATATATGATGAATATTGATTTATAAATAATTTAAACTTTAGGTTATGGAAGAATCCTGATATATGAAGTGTTTTGTACCTCAATTAAAAATATATTAAAAACTTCTAGTTTCGCCTACTTCAAGTATCAACAGAACTAGAAAACTTATTCATTGATTATTTCACAAAATAATCAATTGGCCCATTCCATGTAATTAATATATATATATTAAATGCATTTATTGAAATTTACAAATGTCAAGAAAGACATTAAGTATATGTGAGGGATAGTGTATATGAATGCCATCTCAATGACTCGTAACGCAGAAGCCTTTAGATAGGACTTCAATTGATGTTTTATATTAGGCCATGCACTTCTAAGACGTCTCAGATGATCATCGGGAATCGAATAGGAAGCAAGTTAAGAGGCTAGAGTGTTGGATTGGTTATAGAGTTTATTATGAAAGGAGAGGAATCTGATTTGGGACAATTCTGCAATATTTGGGCAATAAAGAGCAGTAAGGATAAGTTTATTCGTCACACGGTTTGAAGCATTGAGAATTTCTGATGGATTTTAGATAGTGAGAATGAATGTTTTAAGTTCAACTCTTTTGTTCGAATAGCACAGATTATATTCACATAGTCTTTTGTAATTTATAGGCGTGTAGTTAACTTTAAAGCAGTTGAAAATGACGATCTTTCTTGTTTCAGTTTTGTATATATATTTTAAGTAAGACATTTTTTCAAATGAAGCTCTAGGTAGTGAATCTGTTCAAAAGGTAGTGGCGGATAATCATTAATGGTTAGCGTAGTTTTAGTTTAATCCTCCAGTTTCCACCATTATCGAAGGTTTCTGAAATGAGATGGAAGCGATTGGGATACAATTTACAGATCATTATTAACTGATAACATACATGAGTCATCAGGGTTATTATTAGAATTGGAATTGGAAATTCAGCATGAATCGCAAATCATTGAAAAGTAGAGGATGGGTCCTAAAAAGATCTTGAGGACCACCGGCAGACTAAGTAAAAAAGGGTGAATAGGAAAAATAGGGTGAAAAACATTTCATTTTGAAAATTCTATCAATTTAATAGGAAGGATTGCTGACTTAAATTCCGAATGCAGTAATTTTCCTCAAAAGATCTCACACAAAAATTTGATCTTCCAAACAATTATACTATGGAAGTTATTTTTCATTTATAATGTAAAATTTCTAGAAAAAAAATTAAAAATGTTTAAAATACGAAAAATGTATTGTTAATTTTTATAAATTAAAAAAAAAAAAACTATATTAGGACCAAAAAACGAATGATTTAGTATGTTCATAATTTAAAATTTATGTCTTTGTTGAATAACCTTAACTTATGGAAAAATAAAAATCTGTTGATTACAGATTAGATGCTTAAAGCATAATATTTCTTTTATTGTTAATTCATTATTTCGCAATTACTAAATAACTGAAACATTTTTAGGGTTGCATGGTAAAATCTCATGTACCACTAGAAAACGAAAATACTAGCAAATTAATATCTATTTTTGAAAGGAAAAGAAAAATTTTATGTGACAGTGCTCAAGTTATCAATACACAAGAAAAAAAGCATGAGCTCCAAGAAGTAAAAGGTAAGCATAGGGCATTCAAAAAATTAAAAATCTTTGTTAAAATTAATAATAATAAAAAATAAATAAAAATGAAAATTTATTACATGCCTATTACTAGACATCTATTTTGCAGTGATCACCTCAGAATAGATTATTTTAAAAAACATATTGATCGCTCTTTTGTTCAGTTGCTCCACTGGATGAGCTGAAGCCTCTTACTTATTCGCTTTTCTACTTTGATTCAATGACACTTCAGACGAGTGGTTATCACAGTGAGGTTTATCACATTAGAATTGGTCCTTCAATCTTGAGTCTTCCCAGAGAACAGGGCCCAGAGATATATACACTGTTTTACAGATCTGCTAGGATCTGTAGATTTTTTGAGGCTGAAGGACACTCTTGGCCACTTTCTCCATCCACAATTAGAATTAGCTTTTTTAACGTCCTTTGTCCTTAAGAATGCTGTTTTAACGGTTTTTAAGTTATCCGAAGGATAACTTCCGCCATTGTTGTCCTCCAGGTTACTGTTTTAAAATATTTAACGGTTTTAAGATGGCGGTCCTTAAAAGGACACTGTTTTGAAATATTCGATTATTTAACTGTTTTTAAGATGGTGAAAAGATATTTATTCGTTGTTAACCCATAATCCATTTCTTACTTAAATTATGTACAAGTAAACAAACAAATCGAGACTAAAATAAAAAGTAAAAAATTACATCTTGTTTTTGTTATTAATCCTCTTTGGTATTATGTCAATATTCGTTCAAAAGGAATGATATAAGCTTAATGACATTTGTAATGAATTTTATTTTATATATTTTTTTATTTGTATTTACGCATTAACTTAACCTCATTATCTCATTAACTTTCTATTTACTCATTTTTTATATTTACTAATTATATTGTTGTATTTACTCACTAACTTTTAACTAAATATCACTCTTTTTAATTTCTTTTCAATTTAAATCAATTCAATAGTCTTCATGTATTGTCTTCATGGCCTTTACTCTCGAACAGTAATTCTTTTGATACCTTTGTTTTTTATACTCATAAAACATTCATTGAGTTCGGCAATTTCTAGGAGCGTAAAACCTCATCAATGAGATGCTTTGGCTTTAATTAATTAATAAAATTTGTTCTGAGCCCCAAGAATAATTTTAATAATTTCCACTTTTTGAGGTTTGACCAGCAAATAATAAATCAAACAACTCATTTTATATTCCTAAATCTTGTCTTCCTTTATTATTTATTTAATCGGTGCGACAGTCCTTAGGCAGGACCAGGACCTCCTCAACAAGCCTCCTCCAACCTTCTCGATCCGCTGCCTTGCGGCGCCATCCTCTGATACCTGCCTGACGGAGGTCTTCCTCCACGTCGTCTAACCATCTCATTCGTGGCCGCCCTCGAGTTCTTAAACCTTCTGGTTTTTCTTTTAGCAGTTTTCTAGGAAATCTGTCTGTAGGCATCCTTTCCACGTGTCCTAGCCACCTTAATCTCGCTTTTTTTATTTGGGCTACTATATCTTGCTCACCAAACAATGTCATTAATTCATCATTTTTTCTTATTCTCCATTCACCATTTAGATATTTTGGGCCAAATATCTTCCTGAATATTTTTCTCTCCCAAACTCGGAGTAGCGCTTCACTTCTTTTTGTTAGCACCCATGTCTCGCTTGCGTATGTAACAACGGGTCTGATAATAGTTTTATATGCTGTTATTTTAGCCTTACGCGATAAATCTTTAAACCTAAGAGCTTTTTGAACTCCGAAGAGGCTTCTGTTGCCTGCCACTATTCGTCCTTTGATTTCCGCGATAGCAGCATTATTATTTGTTACTAGCGACCCTAAGTATTTAAATTGTTCACACGTTGGAAAACTGTACTCCCTTAACTGGATTTGTTCAGCTTGAGACTGGGTTCGCGACGTTAACATATATTTAGTCTTCGCTTCGTTTATTTGCAAACCGCGTTTTTTACAAGCTACTTCCAGCTCTTGAAAACTCCTCCAAGGGCCGCTTTAGTCCTCGCTGTGATAAGTACGTCATCCGCGTATGCCAAGTGTTGCGCTAATCTGTTATAGATGGTGCAACCGGGGTTCGTCCTGATAGCCCGCACAGCTCGCTCTAAACAAAGATTAAAAATTACACAGGATAAAGGATCCCCCTGCCTTAAGCCCCTATCGACTTTGAATTCCTCTGACAGTGAATTTTTTATTTTAACTTGATACATCGTGTTTTGCCACGTCATACTTATTAGCCTAATTAATTTATAAGGTACACCGAGTGCCCTTAAATCGGCTAAAGCTTCTTTTCTATTTACACTGCCATATGCCTGTTTAAAGTCTATAAATTTCCTTGTCTTCCTTTTCATTTCTTATTTCATATTTTTTTCCGTTTTTATTTTTTCAAATAAATGTAATCTCTCTCTCTATCCCTCCCTCCCTCTCCCCTCTCTCTCACAAACACACTCATCCTATCATGTCACAATGCTGTTTCGTTGGCTTCATTTCTTTTAACTCATTACTGGGACATAACATATACTAACCCTCTGTTAGTATATCTTCAAGGCAAAATCTGGTACTTATTCCACATTTGCATCCAATTTTTCAATCCTCTTATGATAACTAGCTGGCTACTTGAATAAGTATGAGATATAGCAGCAAGTGAATACTCTATTAGTCGAGACCTTCTGATTGATAAAACAGGCCCGCACTCACAATATCTCAACAAGTAAGATTGTTGAACCTGCCGATACTCTGAACATATCAAAAGAATATATTCATAATATATCCAACACAACAATTAAATAATGTGTGTCTCATCAAAATAATTTATTTCATTACAATATAAATATAACTAGGCATTGAATAAGTAATATAATCCATATAATATAATGTCTACCGTATAATCAATAAGTATTGTATGATTATTTTTTTTTCAGAAATGTATGGAACAATGGTTGGGTGTAGTTCTACATGGAAACCATTGTCTCGAGGGAATTACATTGAAAAAGTGTATTCATTCAATGATATTTTAAATGCTTTAGACGATCGAGAATCTGATGGTGGTAAGTAATTTTCGAATGATTACTTTCAGTGCACATTCATATTTAAAATAAGGTTATGTTTCACCATTGAAATTAATTTTGATAAATTTGAATAATTTTAAACAGATATTGATTATGATGCAAACTGTACAAGATCAACATTAGATGATATGGAAAATGGTAGTTCTGAGAGTGAATTTAATGACATTGCTAGTATAGGAGATGGTGAGGATTCAGATGGTTCATCTTCCTCGAAAAAATATTCCCCTCAGAACAAAAGGTAAAATTGTAATAGGAGATAGAATTTGTCTGAAAACATCATAATGTTCCATGTATTTTTTTTCTTTTTTTAGTGAGAACAATACTAAATTTTGGACTATGCACCGATCTATAAGATTCAACCAGGATAATCAGAGAGAAAGAGAAGAGAAGATTATTAAATGTATCATTAATAAATTGAACCGATCCAAAAATGACAGCGAGTTTGACATATTTCTAGCCAACAATGGTTATGATCCATGCCATAGCTCAGATGGTAAATTTTCAAAATAATTTTATTTTGCAGCAAAATTTGGGCATTTGTTAATTTTAATAAAATTAATTTATGTTACATAAAATTATTACATTGATTAGGTGGTGTCTACGCTTTTCTGGAAGAGGAATGGAGAGACGAATCAGTACAAGAAATGAGCAACCCATGTTTTATACCATCAAGATCTCCAAAACCAAGATCTACCAAATACACCTATAGCCAGTGAAATAGAGTTCACAGCATGATCAATAAGTTGCCAAATTGTAATGTGTTCAAGATTATAATAGATCATTAGAGATCACTTTTTAAAAATATGTAATGTATAATTTTTAGGTATTATTTTGTAAACAATTAAATGACATTTAAAAAATATGAAAGCAATGTTTATTTTTAAAAAAATATAGCTAAGCAATGCCTTATACTAGACACAAATAGAAACCTTTATAATACACGTACTTTACTGTATCTGAATTTTTTTTTTTTAAATAATTATAAAATGAAAATATTACTCATGAAATTTAAAAACTCAACATATCAATAGTAAAAATTTGATTTTTTTTGCATTATATACAACAGGGTTTCCCAACAAAACATTTTCAAGGACCCCTAAAAAAATCGCTATATAAAGACTCCACCTATATATATACAATGTGCGCGTGTGTGTAATTGCCTACCAGTAACGGCTGTTATATATAATTAAACAAGTGTAAATCAACTTTTTAAGAGCATTTAAAAGCATAAATATCGTTAAAATTTGCTAAAACAATATTCAATCTATAATGATATGCCTCATTCAGGTTTATCACTGCCCATTTTTTATAAAAAGAAAAACTGGAAACATACTACATTGTTTACATGTGAAGAATTGATTTAATTTATTTGACACATTCCTGATAAAAATCCATTTATCTTCATAAAATCGAACAGACTTGAAGAATATAATTTATTTTTATACCTAACAATTGTTTTTCTCCTTTTGTATTTCTGGTATTCATTTTAAAAATTTATTATAAAAGGATAAAAAAATCTCTCAACCTGAGATAGGCAGAATTGAAAGTTTGATGAAGCAGTCAGGAAGATAGACAATAATCAATTTGTGAAGAAAAACCCAACTGCATCTGCAGTGCTAACAAAATAAATAATAAAAGGATCTCTTATCCCAAATACAACAAAAAAAAATTAATAAACAAATAAAAATTAAGAAATAAATGAAATAAAAAATATAAAGAATACTGTTAAATTTAATTTTTTTGTTAAATGATAGCAATTCAGATTAATATGAACTTCCATAAAAAAATTGAATCACCTAATTATAAATGTATATTAATAACAGCTGAATATTTAAATTCATTCCTTCACCAAATCACATTAAAAAAAAAAAAAACATTAAATAGAAAAAAGGATTAATAAATAAATAAAAAACTAATTTTTGGAAAGGAAAATTTTGCTTTTAATTTTATTATCTTTTAAACGTTTTATCCATTTCTTAAGCACTCTTGTGTACAAACAGTCTCAAAAAGTAGAGAGGTAGGTACTTATAATAGTAGGTTCGTAATAATGAAATAATGAATAAAAATTCTAATAATGCATAGAGTTTAAAAATTGTTTTATTTAATCCATCTTACTTTAAGAGAAAGATTAATACAACAGAATAAGTAAACTTCCTGAATATTTTAATGAGAATATTCCATGATGTTTACAATCTCAAGGGTGTACAATATTGCAAAAAACATAAAATGGTAAAAATAAATTTGTCAACTGTTAAATATACAATCCCATACAAAAATTAATGCTATAATACAACACTTTAAATCGATGGATTGATTAAATACAACAATCACTGTATATACATTTCTCAACAGCCATAATTTCCATGACAAAAAATTACATGGTAATAAATATTGTAATAATTTCAACTAATTTGTAAGACTTCTCTATTTTCTGTACCACATCTGAAAGGAATTCATTCTTTTAATTTTCTTTTGCAACTGAAGAACACCATAGAGAAGAGCTTCAGCTGTAGGTGGACATCCTGCAAAAGAATCAATTATTGAAAGAAGCTTCTAAAATAAATTTTAGATTTTGTAAAATACAAGAAAAAACAAATTTTTTCTGTGTAAAACAACCTCAGAAAAATGTAAAACATTAATTTAACTGAATCTAACTTATATAAACAAAATGGTTGTAGACATTTAATGAAGAATTACATGTTATGGAACTTAGATATTTAAAAATCAAGAAGTATGATGTCCATAAATAATAACATTGCTTAAAATGTAATTTAGATAAAATTAAAATATACAAATTATATTAGACACAAACTCCATACAATACAAACAAATTTCAATTTTAAATTTACACAAAGATGTGTTACCTGGTACATAAATATCAACAGGAATTATTCTGTCACAGCCTCGAACGACTGAGTAAGAATAATGGTAGTATCCACCACCATTTGCACAGCTTCCCATAGATATTACCCACCTGGGTTCAGGCATCTAATAATAAATGTAAGGAATTAATAAAATAGTAATTATGAAAGGAAAATATATATATATATATATATATATATATATATATATATATATATATATATATATATATATATATATATATAAGCATAAAAAAAAAAAAAAAAAAAAAAAAAAAAAAAAAATATTGATCTTAATTCAGAAATTTAAGCAACATTTATAATAATCACCTGATCATAAATTTTTCTTAGAGCTGGAGCCATTTTGTTAGTAAGTGTTCCTGCAACAATAATGACATCAGCTTGTCTAGGTGAAGCCCTAAATACAACACCATATCGATCCATATCATATCTAGGAGCTGCAATGTGCATCATTTCAACAGCACAACACGCTAGACCAAATGTAAGAGGCCACACAGAACCCTTTAAAATTTTCAATAAATTAACATTTTTTAAATTAACTCCTAGTCTGGCTTAATGTTTTGCCCCATTCTTAATAACAAGACCCATAATTAATAACAAGACATAACAACGGAGTTTTCAATAAGCTATGACCCAACTCTTAATGAATGGGTCCACTTAGAAGTAGTTGAAAGACTATCTATCTTGGTTTTATTGTAAGAAATGATAGGCCTTCAGCTTCACCTTATTTTAATCCTTTTTCCATATGCATGGAACTATGCCAAGATGTATACTTCAAAATATGCTCATTTGGAATCCATCAAGAAGTATCTGGTGTAGAAATCACAACATTCCAATAGAGATTATGCTGCGATATACCTCTAACATTCAATACTGAAATTCGGAGTCGAAGCTAGAAGAATGCATAGTGAATGAGGATATTTTTGTTTAATGTTCAAATAAATTTAATTTGTGTTAATCGCTTTTTATTTTATTTCCTTAATTATAATTTTATTTGTTTTTAAGTCGGTAGGACAAAACTTATGGCCAAACTAGGTAAATAATCCTTATACAAGTAATTAAAATATTTCTATTTAATTACACGATAAAACAACTAAAAGATAAAAATATATTTTATGAAAATAATTAAGTTAATGGAAATGAAGATAATTTTCATATTAATTATAAATGAATTCACCGAATTTTATTTACTGCAACGTATCAATCAAAAAGGAAGTTGCCTTGATATAAAATATTAAACACTAGATTTTTAAAGAAGGTTGGAGGCACGATTTCCTTATTTATAATCATCAAGATTGATCAACGTTTATGATTTTAATGCTACTGTTTTGAAGCAGATATATCAGTAAATAAATTACAAATAATCAAATATTGTAAGATATATTACAGTTACTATCATATAAGAAGCTTTTAGAATTATATAAGAAGCTTTGAGTCGATAACACATGGGAAGTACTGTTGCTGCTCGATCCCTGTTACATCACTTTATCAGTCATCTATAATTTCTAATAATTCTAAATTTGAGACAGGATAAGTACTTTTTTATCTATTAGTTAATCAGGTAGCTAACGAGAAGACCCTGTTCCAAGCTCACTACTTTCAAACAAACCTTAAAGTGAACAGGGAATCAAATTGAATGCTTGGGATATCAAGGAATCAAATTTTTGGTTTTTAGATTGAGGTACTGAATAGTTTTAAGTTTTAATAGTTAGTATAATCATCTGAATAAAGAGGATAATTAATCAAATAGAGTAGTTCTGATATTTTATATAAGTTGGTTAATGATAAATTCAAGTTTTCAACTTTGGCAAACCTGTGGAACATTTTAAAATATTATAGCTATATTTAAAAAAAAACTTTTTTTTAATTTTTATCAAATTTTACTTTGAAGGCCCTAAAAAATAAGAAACCCTAAAAGTTACTATTTATTCATTTCAGATAGACTTGATTTGCACCAAGTTTTCTGAAACTTTAACGTTGAAGAATTGGTGTTTCAAATGTTTTTGAATGCCACCAAGTTACAACCAGCAGATGCTACCGGTGCTATACTATAATAAGTGGAAGGTTAACTTCTTCCTAAATGAAATCGCCAACTTGGTAGTGTGGGTCTTAAAATGGTGGCTCCTTAATCTTTTGAAAATATTTTAAAGAATTATTCAGGGTTTCCAATGCTAAATGAATAAAGAATGACCAGAAACAACATGAACATAACTTTGACCCAGAGCTAAATAATTTATTGGACATTCACTACACTGCTTTGAACATAATAAAAATTATTAAAAATAAAGAACTATTACTGCCTCATAAAGAGCTGTTGTGAAAGGGATGTCTTGGGGTTTTCTGTATGAAAGTAACTAAGCATGAAGAACAAGCTCTACTGAATGGAACAAGCAATAGTTCTGGATGGCTCTGAAATCTTTGATATTTCCATAAACTTTCCATAAGAATCCTTAAATGTCAAAAATACCATTGCATTGATCAATGAGGTCCTTAAAAAAAATAAAATAAATAATAATCATCAGGCTGCAGAAGGAACAAAAGATTTACAAGTAGATGATATGAATGTTAAAATGTAGTGGTTCCTCATCGTATTTGGAAATAGAGCTAGTTTAACCAAGGTCTCAATCTATAATTAGTCTAAAAATATAACAGCAACATAATACTATATTCGTTTTTTACTTAGCGAAAAAAAAAATAAACAAATTAAGAACATTAGCTATGTACTTCTAATTTCTTCTGATTTTTTTTTTTAACCAGTGATCAATTTTTGTTTTCAAACATTCTATTAACTTGAACAAATGAATATAAATCTTCTATTTGGCCCTTAAAATTGATCTAAGATTCTTCCATAAAAACAAAAACAATGAGGGTAGAACAAAATAGCAACTTTAAACAACCAATATTTTTGGGAAATCGTTCAGGGGAATCACTGTATAAGGAAAAAGTGAGTCTAACAAATTTAATTAACTAAGCTTCTAATTTCTCTCAGTTGTCCAGAATCACAGAATGACAACAATATTTATTCAATTTTGTAAGAATAATGCATCTTCCCAAATTAATCACCGATAGGTCCATAGTTTATCCCTAATCAGCACTTCAATAAATTACTGACCTGGGCAATGGTCAGCAAAACTGTAAATGATTAATTGGCTTAGTCGAATAACAAAACATTTTTTATAAATTAAATAGTAATCATAAATAAAACTATTTTAAATTTTTGATAAAACCATTTATTTAAAGCCCTTTAATCACTATTGATTAAGTTCCTTGAGTGTAGAAAGTCCAGGATTAAGACAAATAGTTTCAAGGTAATCAAGTTAAAATAGAACAATAAACAATAAAATATTATATATATATATAAAAAAATTTTTTTGGAACATCGAAGATAACATTGTTTGAAGAGTATAATGTATCATTAAATAAATAATTGTAAACAAGGTAAGAATGTGAAATTAGATCGTTATTACTTACTCTTCTTAACTGTAACAGATTATAATACATTGTACAAAAAAAAGGTAATAAGAGTGTCATTAAATATTGAAATATATTTTATAAAAAATAATTATACTTTTCTACCCCAGTTGATCAAATCATCTAGTCTTGTAATAGCAAACTCTGCCAAGTTGCTTGGCTTGCCAAATGGAGAGTAAGGCCTCTTTGCTGGTTTCTGTTCTAAAATACAGTAATATTTTTCACAATTATTTTCAATTGTTTCACCAGATAAACTTTTTATATTGACACAGACTTATTATAAAATAATCTTTAAACAAAGGCAATTATCAGCAATTGCCCTCAACAAAATTACAGACAAGAAGTTACACAGAAGTAGAGACAATGCATACCTGTCGAGGCCTGAACTTCTGTGGAAAGATGTTTACTACATGTTGATAACATTGGAGTCAATTTAAACAACTGCTGATTGCAGGCCACTGAAATACAGAATAAAAATGTTTATACCTTGACAAAATTTCTTTTGGTAAAAAATGTATTTAATAAACCTGGATATAGAAAATTTTAAATATTCAACTCATTTCAATGTAATAGTTTTTGAGAGAATATAAAGAATGAAAACAATGTAAGCAAATAACTTTTAAAGTAAAATTTTGTATAATACTGCAAAATTTATAAGCTATTAGACATGGTTTAGTAAATATATTGTCACCAAAATTGTAAACAGAATAATTTAATGAAAAACTTTTACTTCAGATTCCCAGGTTTATAGTTAAATTAGCAGGAATAATTAATTTATAGATTTATTTTATTTTGCTTTTTAACTTATACAATACATCAATTATAAATCATTAAAATAAATAATATCCACTCTTACTGCTTCTTCCTAGAAATTATAACTTGATTTCCTATTAAGGGTTACTAATAACCAAATAAAATATATTTGCAAATACTGATAAGAGACTGTAGAAGACTATGAATAAATAGTTCTCTCATGTTTACCATTGTTTAAGTCGATTTACTGCAGTGACCATATATTATTGAGTCCAAGAAAAGTTTTAGTAGTGGGTAGCTTTTATGGAAGAACTCTGTTTCTCAGAAGAAACAACATGATTAGGTAACAATAAATTATATATATATATATATAAAATAATAACATTGCCACTCATTGCAAATTGCCATGAATTTATAAGCAGTTGTTTTTATTTTAGGATTATAGATTGGTATGTTAGGACTCCTACTATAGGAAATTACTAGTGCACTGCACACTACTGTAATCATTTACAGTTCGCTGACACTATTAACTACTCTAGTGGTTTTTAATATGATCAGGAAATTAATATTAATTTCTTACTCTTTATCACTTTGTTATCAGTTCTGAACATAAAATAAAAATCAACCTTTATAGTCTTATTCATCCCACCAATTTTACTGATGACTATAAGTGTTTCTACTACAGTTATTATGAAGACAATTTCCTTACCACTTCTAAACAAGAGATAAACACAAAACTATTAAATATTTAACACATATTCAGGGCCAGCGAGAGCCGACCCGGGCCCCGGGGTAAATACATTAGCCTGGGTCCCCTAAATCTCCCCCCCCCCTTTCCTCTCCCAACATCATCCAAAAAATACAATTTCTATTTTTATTAATAAACTAAAATGTTTGATTAATTTCCTAAAACGATAAATAGTCATAGAATCGTTTATATAAGGTAACAAAGTAACATAATAAGTCTTTAAATATGCAATTGATTGCACCTCTCTTTACACCATTCGTTAAATCTGATTATTGATTTTTATAAGACTTTCTGTCATATCAGTAGTAGAATGTTTATAAAAAGAATAAATTACATTTAATCCTAATCATTTAAGTTCAACGGGAAGAGAAAACACTGGTGTATCTGAGATGGGGTATTAATATCACCACAGGTCGTTCGAGGACAGTCACTAAAGACAATTGTTACCTAAAATTATAAAATAGTAAGAAGTAGCCAATAAGAAACAATAATTGAAAGATTGAGGTCATTAAGCCATCAGAAGATAATACAGTGTAAGTATCTGGAGAGGTGATAGATAACTTTTCAAACCTAAACTCACCTTCACCATAAGTTCAATTATAATATATATTTTATAGAACAATCGATCATAGCATTACAAAACATTTAGTAATATATGACAAAAGGGACTCATCTATTAACTTAGAATTTATCTTTATCTTTGTAATAAAAAACTCAAAATTAAAAATTCCTACTAACTCCAACTCATTTGACACTAGGCGAATGACAATTGTCCTTTGGTAATGATAACTGCATTTACTAGGGCAAACAACGATAGAATGAAATAAATTAAAAACACTAAACAAATGTTAAATGAAGTTTCAAGGCTCCAAAAATCAGCTGACACCCACTGATAAATTATGAATTTTTAATTAAAAATTATTCTTTCAAGACTTCACACTGGACCGTCACTACAGCTTTCTCTACTTTAGTTTATGTTTCAATCACCAGTATTCTTGCAGTGCAATTTTAAGTATGTTTAATATATTAAAAGTTAAAGCACTTTAGTTTCTATAAAAACACAATCTCAGCGTAATGACTTTGGATATTTCTAAAGATGTGATATTGTGCGAATGACAAATACAATAAAATAAACAATCGACTATACAAAATCTAATTAGGCGAATTCTGAATCAATTTAAAATTTATCATTATAGCTATATTTAGATTGTTCAAACTGCTTTAATGACGACTCAATCATTGAAAAATTCATCTTAATCAGAAAACAAAAATTCATTAAATATCATTTGACAAAAAAAAAAAAAGTTTACCATATTTGTTTTAAAATGACCTTTATCCAAAACAACTTTACGAACTATTAATAATAAATTATAAAATTTTAAGAAATAAACAGTTGTTTTCTAATGGAAAAAATACATCCAAGTGACACAAGTTGTTTTCCAAAAAAATGCACTTCACAAAAATCAAAATTATAAAAATTCAAACATATAACAAAAAAAGAAAATTTTGAAAACTTACTTATTTTTGCTAAGCCTCTCATTTTTATTATGAAGAAAATCTAAATTTGCAACTTTGGATTTGATAAAAATATAGTTACAAAGGCCTATACAGAACGGTTACACAATTCGAACGGATACCAAAGAGACAAAAAAATCCCTTTTGTCAGCATGAATTTCTTACACGAGTACTGCTCGTGCTTACTGCATTTTCTTTTCATCATGTTTTCATAATTGGAATTTGGAATGTCTCAATCATGGTCTTTGTTATTTTAACTTTAACAATATTTAAAAATCCTGTCGTCCATTTGCTCTTTATCGAGTCTATTAAAAATAACAGTCTTAATCATCAAACACAATTTTGCCATTTTATTCGTATTTTTGTTTTGTTTTTTCTAGGATCTTCTGAGGAATCCGATCAGTTGCCAATGTGTCCAGGCTACCAAAACTGTCGAAATTCTGACCATATAAGTTCCAGTAGAGATCTCTGAATTGACTTGGTTTCTCAATTTACCAGTATTGCGTAAGTATCAAATATTAACTTGAAGATCCATCTTTCAACTCAAAATGGATGACTTTCTTGTGTCTTCTATTATTATATTATATTATATCAACAGCTTGACAGGCGTTTGTAGCTGCCTTGGTCCTTTTAACTGCCTTTTCTCAAGCATCCCGGCCAGTGGCATGTCTCCTGGTTACGCCAATTCTCTTAAGGTCTTCAGCCACCAGGTCCTTCCACATTTCGTACGGTTTTCTGACACCTTCTGGTGTTCCGTAGAACAATTGTTTGGCTTCCTTCTTATCATCCATCCTCATTAGGTGACCCAGCTTGTTCATTTGTTGAACTTACTTATCTGATTGGACCCATGATCTGTCTAACGCTATCCAATCAATATGGTCAATCTTTTCCGCTGAGATTTTGCATAAGGTCCGGAATGTACAGGCGTAGGTCTGATTATAGATTTGTATAGCAAGATTTTTGTCCAGCGGTTTAATAGTTTACTACAGAGGAAACTTCTTAGGGCAAAGAATGCTTTATTAGCCCCCATTATGCGGCATTGTATTTCCTTATATTCATCTATACAACCATTTACTACAAAGCCAAGATACTTAAAGCAGGACACACGCTGGAACGAATATCTTACCTCTATATAATGTTTTTTTTTTTTTTTTTTTTTTTTTTCTTGTTTTTTTTCCCATAATTGGCTGAAAGGAGAATATCTGGTCTACAGTAACCTATTCCTTCTGCAATTATCCCCCTCGTAATTGCCCGATTTCTTCTTCTTCCTCCATATCACTACAGCCCTGTGTAGTTCTTGGCTTGCGAATCATAAGCATCCACTAGTCAATATCCCATTTAAGGTTCTACATATTACACCAATCGGTTAAATAAAATTATGATTAATTTTACTTTGTAAACAGTATTTATCAGACTGATCCACCAGTAATTGTTGCAGTCCGAAGGATCCCCTTTCATCTTAAACAAGGGGTGATGGCTAATTCCTTCCAGCTATCCCGCATTAAATTATACATAAACGCATTAAATTATCATTGTTCTGCTGCACTCCACTGTACCCAACTCTTCTTGTAATACATCTTTTCTTTCGCCTCAATACCGTGAGCCTTCTGTAGCGTCTAATATCATATTAGCATTGGCTTAATCAATACTCTGCAGCTGCAGAACTAAGTATTTTTTGAGATATATTTATCTAGTCAAAAGTTTTTAGTCCAAAACGTTTAGTTCCAGCCAAAATCCTCTTCTGAACCTCTTCATTTATCTTGTTATCTGAATTATTATGTTAGTCTAAAAAAAAAAAAAAAACTCCTTAATTCTTGCAAAGGTGTTATTTTATATCTATATCTGAGGGGATTCCTATACACATAGGCTTCTCAGAACGAAAAACGAGGGGGGTCGGTGCAGCGATATCAGATTATGGAATATTTTATTATCTAAGGGCAAATTTATGGTTTCTACAGAAATAGAAGAATAAGAGATCGCTTTGATTTAGAACGTAAGAATATTGTGTACCTACCAGCTAAATCGTGTAAAATAACTTGGATTGGAGTAAACGTTACGTAGGTTTTAGGATCGATTCTGAAGTTGATTTATCTTAGTTGACAGAAGATGGTTTATTGGATATTTAGCTGTTTAGATCTTTGTCTTTTTTAAATACGTTGCCTTGGTTGATTGGCCGGTTTGTTGGTAGTTAATATTATGAGAATAAATAAATCTCGTTTAATTACAATTGTGTGATAAATCATATTTGGCAAGATGTCTCCGCATATTTTAATTTCGGCAGTTATCAGTATACTTTTTACTGTTGGAGGTAAGTAGTTTTCAACTATTATTTTAAATTTTATTTCCGAAAATTATATTAACCAACGTCTTTGTAATGATAAATTTAATTGCGTAGATTTATATAGGAACAAAATATTCACCATTTGAGAAAATTTTATAATTGTAAATATACAAATTTCTTCAAAAATGTTTACAAATTTGACACTTTTTTGTTTATTAATAAAACTTGGTGATAAAGTGATGTTTTCTGTAGGAAAGAGGAGTTTTTTATCTGGAGATTATCCCTATTGTTAAGATATGGGTTTTTTAGTTGAATGAGCTCTTTTATACCTTGGTGTCCATCACCCATTTGGATTGTAAAAACAACTCTAAAAGAAAAGTGGATACTAATACATTTTGTTTGTATCCAGATTTTTCTGACCGAGATTTATATAGCAATTTATCAAACTTTTTGATTAGCACATTAACTTGGATTATATTTTATTTCTAATTACTATGATTACATTAATTACATTGATAATGTCTGCAGTTTAAATCTCTTGAGTTATCATGTTTTTGCATGAAATGGAGAAAACAAAAGCTATGTCTGGATTTTGTGATAATTATTAAAAAACAATTAATGTTATACCAACTGCAAATATAGAAAAAAAAAACATGAAGAAATTGCAGACAATATAAAATAACTCCTCGGTCATTAGTTCTGTAAACCTGGTGTGGTGTTGATCATTGCAGATACAAAACCTTATCTTCAGGATAGATGATCACTTGACGTTTCAAATTATTTGTTATTACTCATTAGTATAAATTCTAAATCATTATAGCATACTGTGATCTACAATGGTGTTGTTTGAATTAAATGAATGATAATTGGATAGCTCTAAGTAAAGATAAGTGTATAATATTCTATATTTTCTAATGAATTTAAAAATAGAAATGTTATATTGATTTTTGAACTTTTTATTTCAATAGACATGACTATAATTTATTTTAATATTATAATTATTAATTACTTTTTAAACTATATCACATTCCTTTATTGACATTTTTCGTACATTTTAGTATCATCTCGTAAAAGTGAAGTAGTGACTTGTGGCAGTGTTTTAAAGTTAAAAAACATTGATTATAATGTTCGACTTCACTCGCATGATGTCAAGTATGGAAAAGGGAGTACACAGCAGTCTGTCACTGCTATTGAACAGACAGAGGATGTAAATTCTCATTGGATTATAAAGGCACCCACTAAGAAATTATGTCCTCGTGGGTAATAATCTTTTTATTCTTTAATATTAATTAAGTGTTTGTTGATATCGGCAATGTTAGAATCAATTTTTAAATAAAAATTAGTTTGAAATTTCTGAAGGTAATTTAAAAATCCATATGTGTAAGTGTAATACTCTCATTCATTTGGTAGAATAGAACAATGAATTTTCTCTGATATAAAAGGAGTTGGTCATTTTGATATATACATATTATATTTAGTTCGTAAAACTTCCATCTAATAGAAATGTTTAATTAATGATTATGCATTTAAGAAGAACTGTAAAAGTTTATCTTAAGAAATGTTTATATAACAATTCTTTTCTTATCCCTCATTTGTTGTTGGGTTAGTGTATTGTAAATTAAAAATTATGAAATAGGTTTGACTAACTTTATTGTTTTACTTTAAATCTGTTTTGTACGTTTCCTGAAGTCTGTGTTTTGGTAAAAATTCCAGTATGTACTATAAATATTAAACCTAAACCACCTTATGTTATTAAAAGATCAAGTTTTTGGTAATATTATAATAATTAAGGAATTGTATCAATTGCAAATGGATAGTAGAATTCAATTTGATTTGCTAATGAACCCATAACTATTTAGGATTACTTTTTCCAATGAACATTTTTTGATGACATGGATCATTTTTTAATTTCAGAATCTAAATTTTGAAGTCTTTGGTTTTATCTTTTTATAGTACTCCATTATATATTGAACTTGGACCCAAAAATAATATATTATTTTTCAATTTATTGGCCTTAATATTCAGGGTGTCCCAAATTTAAATGGCAAAACTTCAGGAACTTATAGGGGACTGAAAAACTAAGACAAAAAGTCCTTTAGAAATTTGCTCATTTTTGCTTAGTTTTACAGAAAATCGCAAAAAAAGAAACAAAACAAAAATGTTACAGGTAGCGATTATCACCTTTTAAAGTTCGTCAGGCTAGGCAGTGATATATGTAAACACTTAATGTTATCCTTTACATTCTTTTATTTGTTTACCCACAGGGTCAGACCCTGTATAGTCTGAATTCTAGCTGTTTTCAGAATAATAATATTTATATTGTTTGGTTAGTGATATAGGATTTTTAGTTCGCTCTTATTACTAATGGCTAAGTTTTTGGCCATTGCATCTTCTTTTCACTTGCTTCAAATTTTATGTAACCTCAACAAAAATTTCAATTATGAAAAAAGCTATCTATTGGTGTTAGTTATATATTGCATGTTTTGATGCTACTAGGCTCTGTAGGCTTCATTTCTCGATACGGAATTTTTGGTCATTTCTAAATTTTTTTTTAACACTAGCATTTTGTTTTTATGTGTGTCTATTATTTATGAAAAAAATGATCAATTACTAAGGTTATGATGCTTACAATTTATTTAAGAAATTATGGTATGCATGAAATTCTTTCTTGGTTGCTACTCAGAGATTGGCCCGGTCCACAAGGTGGTCATACACCCGTATATTGAAATACCGTCTGTTTTCACAGCAAAGGTTATTTGTAAAAGAATTTCACAAAATGAAAACATGTTTATTGAAATATTTCACCTCATTTTCTATACATTTTTCCCAATAGTCCAAGAGCCGAGGCCAAATTTCATGACTTATTTGAAGAAAACTTTTAGACATACAGCCATTAAATGTCCACCCTCAGAAATCAATTTGCACTTGTCTGCCAACTCAAGCGGGGGCGTTTCATGTGTTTGTCTGCCAAAATTTGGAGGGGGCGTCGCACCGACAGACAAAATTCAAAATCCGCGTTTTTTCAGTCCGAAAGTTTTGAAGATGATTTATTTCAAGCATACTCATTTAGATGACTAAAATTTGGAGGGGGCGTCGCACCGGCAGACAAAATTCAAAATTTTTTTCCCAATTGACAATTTGTTTTATTTGAAGCACACAAGAAACTGCATACTTCCTAGGTTGTTTCATGTGAAATGTCTGTTTTCACAGCAAAGGTTATTTGTAAAAGAATTTCACAAAATGAAAACATGTTAATTTAAAATATTTCACCTCATTTTCTATACATTTTTCCCAATTTGTTATTAACCTTTCAATCCCAGAATTGAAAAATTCAGGATTTTGTGTTAAAATAAAGTTAAAAAATGTGTTTTGTGAATCATTTTCAAACATTTTACCTTTCAGAAAATTGTCGAATTTCTGAACAGAATGAAATCTGTTGAAGATAACTCTGGACTTGGTAACACAGCTCGTTTAGTTTCTTTTCTGTCTATCGTGAAACATGAGATCTGGGATTGTTGTGTGAAAGTATAGGTTCCTTCTGATTAATAAACTCAGGTTGTTGTTTAAAGTTTTTCATTCATTATGTCAATATTACTGCAGTATGATGTGGAAGTTAAAATTTCACCTCTGGGTAAAAGAGACCGCCACAAAGAAACCAATAATATTTTTCACTCTAGTATCCTAATAATTTTTTTGGGTGCAAATTTTGTTTTGTCATGTGGCACGTCGTTACAACACTGTTCCCTGATTGCCGTGGTAATGTTTCTTGCAGCTTGGGCTAAAATTGGGATGAAATAAAAATTACAAAAATCCAATAATTGTAGGAGAAATAATAAAAACCTATTTACATCTACTGAATGCTTTTTTTTTTTTTTTCTTTGGTGAGGTTTTGCTAGTCAGTGTCATTCTGGAGGGAAAGGAGGTATTAAAAGAGAAGGAATTTAAATGTGGACAGAGATAGAGCATTACGGATATTAGTGAATTCCATAAGGAAGTAGCAGGGGAAATGAAGGAATGGTCAAATGATGTACTCTTATGGGAAGAAGTATACAGGTCTGAGGAGCGAGATCTTGTAGTGCGGGAGAAGACCGAGGATCTGAATTGTAAGATGTTATTGATGTAGGAGGGATTACGAGAATTAATGGTTTGATAGAGGAAGGAGGCTAGGATGTAATTTCTGCGGTAGGAAGGATAAAGCCATTTTAACTCTGTATATAGATGTGATGTGTGGGAGGCTTTTGGAACCCTAAAGATAAACCTAACGGAACAGTTCATTAGTCTTCTTAGTTTACTCTCGAGTTCCACTGTCAACCCACCATATGCCACACAGCTGTAGTCAAAATGGGGGAGGATAAGGGAAGAAACCAAGAGTTGACGAGTAGGTTTCGGAAGGGAGTCCTGAGAAGAATGGAATAGTTTAAGGATGGATATAACCCGTTGAGAAATTTGGGAGATATGAGGTTTCCATAAAAGGGTTTGGTCGAAGGTAATACCAAGGTTCTTAACTGTGGAGTAGAATTAAATAGGTGGGGAGTTCATAGACAGGATCGGGAGGTGGGGGAAGGGATCTCAAATGGGTATTAGAACCTATAATAATAGCCTGCGTTTTTTCTACATTTAATTTTAATTTGTTATCAGAGGCCCTTTTGCAAATGCTATTAAGGTTCTCTAGGATAAGGGAGAATGATTTTATTAAATCAGAGGGATGGAAGAATAGATATATCTGGAAATGGTCCGCGTATAGATGGTAGGAACAATGGTGAGTGGAATTTGGTAGATCATTTATGTAGGCGCAAAAAAAGGGTAGGAGAGACACTGGAACCTTGGGCTACTGTCAACGAAATAGAAGAGAAAAGTGGCTGGTTTGGTATGGATACTATTTGAGTTCTACTATAGAGGAAGGAATGAAACCAGAGGAGAAAGCTTGAGAAAAAAGATAGGGCTTTTAGTTTTGTGAGGAGAATAGAATGGTCTAGGGTGTCAAAGGCTTTAGTAAAGTCTAAAAGGATAAGGACAGTTACTTTTTGTTCGTCAAGAGCAGTATGTATGTCATTAGTAATTTTTGTTAAGGCTGTCTGAGTTGAATAACCAGGTCGGAACCCAGATTGCAACGGATTAAGGAGATGAGAGTTTTCTAGGAAATTGGAGATTTGTGATTGTACTAGTCTTTCAAGGGGTTTGGACAGATTGGAAAGTATTGATAGGGGATGGAAATCGTTAAGTGAAGATGGGTTAGATTTTTAGTGTCCAAGTTTTAACTAATAAAAAAAAATAATTACTCTAAAATGATGATTTTTGTTCATATTTGATGGCTTACTAAACAATGTACGATCAATTGGAGTGATAGTAAATATTATCAAAAAAGAGAGGATTAATAATTATAATAATATTATAATTATAATTGTAATCTGTAAACATAAACGTAGTAAACAACAGAAGTCCATTAATCCCTCTTTAATTTTTTGAAATAATAAAAACAGACATTTCGTATGGAACCAATTATTTATAGTTCATATAAGCAATGCTTGATCACTATCTTAGATGTCGAAATGGTCATTTCTGTTTTAAAACTAGAAGTATAACGTACTTGAGAAAATATAAACACATATAATATTTAATACATGATAGCAAATTTAATCAAAAGTTTATATTTTTTTAATAAGTTTTTGTATTATCTTACTGTTCATGTGGTTTTAAGTGGCTTGGTTATTGTTCTTGATAGCATTAATGTATCTAGATATTTTATGTTTGATTTTAAATTTGTTGTTAACTGCATATTATTAATTATTATTTTTCTAAATTTTTTGTTTTAATAGTTTTATCATTTTGAGTTTTTGTTGCATGTTTTGAGGTTTTTATTGCCTGTTTCAGTGCTTTTACTGCACAAAAATTAGGTTGTTACTTATTACATGTAACAGCATTTTTATTAAGCATAAATTTAAATAGTTTTATTTTATTTATTTATTTTTTGTGGATTTCAGTGAACCTATAAAATGTGGGGATATTGTACGACTTGAACATTTATCCACATCAAAAAATCTTCATTCACACCACTTTCAGTCTCCACTATCTGGATATCAAGAAGTTTCTGCTTTTGGAACTAATGGTATACATTTAATCATTTGTATTGCTTTATATTTTAATCAACAATAAGTGATTTTTAATTTTTGGGTATCCCTTTTTACAAATATATTTTCGACTTATGGTCCATTCCCAGAATAAGTTAGCATTGGTTTACCTTCCTGTATAGTAGGGAAATAGGATTTGATTACATTTAAATAATCCTGTCGTACAGAGCAGGTGTGGCCAAGTTCATGGATAACTCTACTTCCTTCATTTTTCCTGAATGAAGTTCTATCGCTTATAGAAATACATGGCTAACCATTTTCTAGCAGATTAATTATTGTCTATATTATCTACTAAAATAGATATACTTTCTTCTTACAGAAGGCTCATCTAACTTATTACAGAAGTTGATTTGAGGATGATTGCATTTTTTAAATATGTCTTCGGTTGTGCAATTTATCTCTGATCAATCACTTCTACTTATTGCTTGGTAGTTGGAATGTTATCAGTAGAATCGTGTAGTATTGAAAGTATCTTTGATTGTCGACCTTAGACCCTTTTTAACTTGAATCATTCTAAAAGAAATAACATCCACTTTTGTAAATTCCAAAGGATTTTACAAGCTAATCGAGTTCGTTTATTTGCGAGGTCTGTTAAAAAGTAGGCAGAGGGTTGAGTATTTCTTTTCCATCTATCTCCTCTTTACTGTTTGATTGGAAATGAAAACATTCCGAACATTCCCTATGAGACTTATTTACATTATAAATACAATCTTAAAATCATTTGCCCGGAGGGCCTCGGTTTCTCTTGATTCAGTTCTTATATTGTTATAGGATCAAATTAATCATTGTATAATGAACATTGAGCCTCCAAACTTAGTTTTCTGGCAGATCAGTGTTCGCTTTTCTTTAAAGCAGGCCCTTTATTCAGCTCTCTATGCCAATGTCCCATATTCCTCTACATATATCTTCACTCACCTAGAAACAAGTTTATTTCTTCATTAAACTGGTCATTTGATTGAAATAGACAGTTTATCACTAAATTATTGGTCCAGTGTAATAAAAAAGTTAAATGTTGCAATTAGAAAAAAAGAACCACTTTGCCTATATGTCTGTTTAGGAATAAATAGATTCTATTATTAACAAAAACTCCTGGCATTAAATTTTACATTATACTGAACTATACTTCCACTCTGATCACTATACCCTTCCAGTCCTATCTTAAAATTTACTATAGATATTGTCCAGTCAATGAGTGGTGTAGAGTGCATGAAATATGTGATTATTTTTGACCTCAGGGATTCATTAGTTGTTTGAAGATAAACATACTAAAAGTCCCCGCCCCTGGGGGGTAAGCTAATGGGGGGGGAAGGTCCCATTTTTTGATTTTTCGATTATATCTCAAAGATGGTGGACTCTAGAAGAATATTTTTCAAATCCAAATCAAAGCTAATTAAATTTCCTATAAAATTGACTATACATATTTCTTGAACTTGCGACGGTTTCCAAGATATATTTTTGTTAACTTTTCCAAGATATATGTTATTGAAAATCGATAATTTTCTTTAAAAAATTAATTTTTACGTCACCTTTTGTCAAACTTCTGCTTCTAGTGCCTTCCACAATTGTTTCTGAAAAAATGTCAGAATCAATGTTGTAGAGCAGGGGTCTTCAAACTAAGGTCTGTGGGCCAAATCTGGCCCACCAGTGTCATCAGTCCCGCAACAGCTACGCGACACACCGTTAAGGTGCGTATACACTTGAGCATTCTCCCCGAATGAACACGTGTTGGCCCTTTTTTGTTCAGATGCGTCGAGCCGAATGGATCAGTCTGATCCGATAAATGTAGGTAACAGAAGTGAGTGCGCAGCCGAACACAGTGGCTCATTGTTGTAATTGGGGTTTGGCAGTGTGTTTACACCTATAATGGCCTATTGTTGCTGTGATAAGTTAAAAAAAAACTACAGAATAATTAATAATTTGGTTTTATTTACTTAAGCTAGGTAAAGCTTAATAACAAGTATAATATGCATACAATTTATTTTAAGCGCAATAACTAACAAATAATTAAAATGAATCCAACTAGCATTATAAATATATATAAACATTATAACATAAAATACTAAGGAGATTTATGTAGTTGTGATTTTCCAGTGACAATAGTTTGTAGTTTTAGACCAATTTCGCTTGTAACAATTATAAAAAGAGATTTAAGATGCTCATCAGTCAACTTGGGTCTGTAAACATTCTTTACGTACTTCATTTTGGAGAATATTTTTTACTCAAGTAGGTAGAACCAAAACAGAAACAATCCAGGAGCAAATTTTGCTATTGAAAGACTCTTAAAAAATTCCAACAAAGATGAGTTTTGAAATTTGTTCTTAAATAAACCACTACACTGTAAATCGATAATTTCAAGTTGAAGTTCTGGGGCTAGTGTTTCACTGTCAGTATCAAAAGGATTTTGAAAAATCTTAATTATATTCGCAATGACATCAAAGTCTGAGAAACAAGTATCAAAATTTATATTCAAAGCTTTGACGGCAAAATCGATAGGAAACTGAGTTTCAGTAGTGTGGCTGAACAGTTCACATGTTTTAAAATGTGAGACACCTTTCGTGCAATAGTGATTAAAACAGTATTATTTTCTGCTGGAACGAATTGACATAAGCAGAGCCAGAACTAGATTGGTCAGGGGGGATCAGTTTGCCGCCCTGCCCTGTCCCTCTTCCCTCACTTACAATATAATTACTCTGTAAGCTATTATTTAGTTGTGGTAGTTAAAATTACGCACCATGTGTATTCTATCAAGAAGTTTTATTTATGAAAAAAATGTTAATGATATAATAGTTTTTTATAAACTTTTCAAATTTTGCTGCCCCCTACAATCTGCCGCCCTGAGCATGTCCCCCCCCCCTCCTGCCCCGCCCTATTTGGCCTGGGTATAAGTGTATAAGTATAAGTGTATCTGGTTTTCTCCTTGCAATCTCCTCAAATTCAGTTCGTACATATGTTCTGTTAAATCGACATAAGAAGAATACTATACCACAGCCATTGTAATTCAGATAGATTACGATGTTTTTCATTAAAAAAAGATTTCGATCAGTCCTTGTTCAAAGAAATGCATTAGCTATTTCTGCGTGCAACCACCAGATGTCTTCAAGTGTCTTGGTTGTAACAATACAGTACTACACATTAGTTATTGAACTAGCAAATTTAGCAAATATGCGCTCGCTCAGGACGCATACTCGGTGAGCAGTCTAAAAATTATAGATACTGCTAGGAAAATTAAAACAGTGTTGGCCCTTGGAACTCTTGGAAGTAATTAGTATGGCCCGAATGCCGAAAAGTTTGGAGACCCCTAGTGTAGAGCATTAAATTTACTTTAATTTTATATATATTGCAACATAATAAGGAGAATTACCCTCGTTGCTAAGAGTATTAGCTGGTTGCCACGGGAGTGCAGTAACAATAGTGAATGTTATGAGTTGGTTATATTATTTTCGTGTGATTATTATTGTGTAGTAAATAGAAGTGGAATGCTATTATTATTGTTTTAATGCTATTTAATATCTGGATAATGATTTGTTAATAAACATACGTAAGTAGAAAACCCCTGTTTTGTTCTTGTTACAATATGTTTCTGGCCCTTGAAGCAAATGTTTGACAAAAAAATTATCGATTTTCAATAACATATATCTCAGAAACCATTGGAAATTCGACAAATATGTATAGAAACAATTTTACTTACTACGTAGCACTACAACCCTGTGTGGGCCTTGGCTTCCTGAACAATGCTTTGCCATGTGCTTCTATCCTTGGCCTTCGTTTCCATGCTGCTATGCCGAGGATTCCTAGATCTTCTTCAAGGTCCTGTAGCCATCGTCTTCTTGGTCAGCCAACTCTTCTCTTTTTGCTAATTATGGAGCCTTGCAAAAGTTTGCTTGGCATTCTATTAGAGGGCATTCTTATGATACGACCCAACCATTCCAAACGTCATATTTTAATAAAATGGACCTTTTACATCCTTGTATAAGGAATACAACTTGGCATTTGATCGAAGCTTCCACATATTAAATTGTGCATCATGGACTGGACCATAAATTTTCCTTAAAAACTTTTAACTGATTTTTCATTTTGGTGGTTAAAGTCCAGGTCTCCGCTCCATATGTTAGGACTGGCAGAATTAAGGTTTTATACAGCCGCAAACTTAGTGTTTTGAGACAGTAGGCTACTTTTAAAAGTTTTATATTTGCGAAGTAAGCAATATTGGCTGCCATTATTCTTTTTCTTACTTCATTGATTATTTGATTCTCATTCAATTCTGAGCCAAGATATGAAAAACTTCTAACTTTTTTGAAGGAATAGCCATCAATATCGATGGTAGTATTGCTCTGCTCTGTATTAGTACTCATATATTGTAATTTTTCCTCATTTATGCAGAGGCCCATCGTTTTTCTTTCATTATTGAGAGTACTAAAGGTCTCTTTGAGCGATGGAATATTCCTGACTTTGAGGCATATATCATCAGCATATGCACATAGTTGAATGCATGATATTCCTTGAAATGTTAATCTTTTTCAAAACTTTGTGTAATGCCAGATTGAAGAGGGTGGCAGACAGGGCATCGCCTTGTCTCACGCCAGTCAGAATGGGGAGTTCAAGACTTATATTGCCACCTATGATGACTTTGCCGTCACTACCACTTAATGTCATGTTGATCAATCTGATCAGCTTATTTGGTATATTGAAGTCTATTTAGGCTTCAATCAATTTTGCTCTGTTGACACTATCAAAAGCCTGCCGATAGTCAAGGAGATGGGGACAATTTTATATTCCCAACACTTCTCAAGCCACTGCCTCATCACAAATATTTGATCTGTAGTGCCCATTCCACGTCGGAAGCCACACTGATAATCTGTTAGGATATTTTCGCATAGTAGTTAAGCTTTTTTACTATTATATTTGAGAATATCTTATATGCTACTGTGAGAAGAGAAATTCCACAGTAATTACTACATTGCAATTTGTCACCTTTTTTGAAAATAGGACATATGAGACTAGTTCTCCATTTTTTTGGCATGCGCTCTTTTTCCCATATGTTTAGAACCAGGGAATATAATGGTGAATGTATAATTTCTCCACCGTTTCTGAAAAATTCGGCAGCAAGAGAGTCTTCATCAGGTGCTTTATTGCTTTTTAACTTTTCAATTGACTCCATGAAGTCATCCACATCTGGTGGTTCAATGTCATCCTCATTTGTCATTGCCATTTGGCTTGACGTATTGTTGTCAGTGTCAATTATCTGAGCTCCTGTGTTGTATAGATCACTGAAGTGCTCTGCTTATCTACCAATAGCTTCCACTTTTCCTCCCATTAATTTACCATCTTTATTTTTGCATGACTCCGTTTTAGGCTGGAAGCCTCTATTTATATTCTTGACTGCACCATAGTATTTCCTGGTTTTGTTATTACTTCTTAGCTCTTCAATCTGCTCTACTTGCATTTTTAGAAAGGTCTTTTTCTTTTCGCTTATGACCTGTTTTGCTCTTCTGCGGCTCAGTTGGTAATCTGTAGTGTTCTGCCTTGTAGCGCGCTGTAACATTATCAATCTATGTGCATTTCTTATTCTTAGCACTTCACGGCATTTCTCATCAAACCAACCCTCACTTCATCCCTTCGTTTTCTCACCAATAATATCATTCGCTGATTTCTCAATGACTGCTAAGTTTACACCACTTCGATTCTATTCTTGTTTCTTCATTTTTGATATCCTCTTTATTTAGTTCTTCTAACATTTTTTATAGGAACAATTTTATAGGAAATTTATTCAGCTTTAATTTTGATAGCAGTCTATTTTTCTGGAGTCCTCTCCGAGATATAATCGACAAACCCAAAAATAAGACCTTCCCCTCTCATATATAATCTAATCAATAAAAATAATATTCATGTAATTATTTGATCTCTGTTGTTTTGATTATTATGATAATTTTGAATTTTAAAGTTAAGTTAAGCTTATACATTTATTGTATATATTTGTTTTTAGGTGAGGGAGATAGTGGAGACCATTGGACGATCATGTGTGATGGTAATGTTTGGGAACGTGATGACGAAGTAATGTTAAAACATGTGGATACATCTGTGTAAGTGTTGACTGAATTTCTTGAAGATTTAGTTGTTATTTTTAAGACCGTTTCAACGTGCATCTTAAATATCGCTGATTAATTTATATAATCATAACTACCTTTTGAGTTGTTGAGTTAGTTGAGAACACACTGATTTAACTGATAATTTTTTGGAGTCTGTTGTAATTATTTAGAATTATTTGGTCATGTGCTATGCTGTTTGTATCTTGATTCCTAGTGCAAGGAATTTAAATTGCTTAAATCTTTAATGGGCAAGCTGGAAATTTTTAAAAACATTTTTTTTTTTTTATAACCTTTGATAGGCCCGCTAACCCCACTCATGTATCATGAAATTGGAGGTTAAATAAAGGATATTAGATGATAATGTGTAGGAGATTACGTCATTTATTAAGCAAAACCCTTTAAATATAAGTATCCTCCAGAATACTTAGCCTGTTAAAGGGTTAAGTCCTTCTATAAGCTAAGTAACCCAGATTAGTGCACCTCTCTTTCAAGCCTGTCAACATTAATATTAACTGATGAAATTATTATGAGTTAAATACTTTTATTTCTTATGAATCCTAATTTTAATGCAAAACAAGTTGTATCCTCATTTGGTAATTTTTGTACTAATGAAATATATTTTCAAACTTTCTAGTATTCTTGTCACAAAATGAAACAGGTACTTCATAATATACAGTTAGCTCTTGATTATCTGTGGATGGATTATTTGGTATGCAGATTATCCACCGTCTTTCTAAAAAAAAAGGAAGCCTTTAACCTTAGAATTTTTTTATTGTTATTTGTTTTTAATTCTCAACAGTTAATAAGTTAATAATTTGTTCTAGAAAATAGTAAAACATAAAATGGCCTTACTAAAAAGAAATAAGTATTATATAATTGAGGCAGATATGTTGAAACAAAATGAATGTCATAAGTGCAAAAGCTTTCCTTCCTTCCCCTTCTACCAAAATTTTCTTTCCTTTTAGTTTGTTTTTTAGGTCAAACAATGTGTACCTGTAGACTAGCTGTTGACATATATTTGATTTTAGTATATGATATTAAAAAATAACTGTTAAAAGAAAAAAAAAATGGTCTTACCAGTTCAAACGAAAATAGTGTTTATTGAAAAAAATTTATAATTAGTGTTGAAAAAAGCAAATAAGCTTGCAATATGGAATAGGAGAAACACCCAAGGGTATTTTTAGACAAAAAGACAAATTAATGCAATTTACATTCACATCAGACAACTCTTCATCAGTTAAATAAAAAATAAAAATAATTATTAAAACTGGGACCTATGAAAACTAGATTTGGCACATTTAGAGTGTGTGAGTCAATTGAGAAGCAACAGAACTTCTATTTTAGGGTCTAAATTCTAAATGTCTAAATTGTTGTGAAAGCAAAAGAGTTCTTCTAAAAGATAGGTTTATGTGGAACATTTGACCTATTCTCAGAGTAGTTGACTATTTTCAAATAATGCTTTTGGATTTTGTAGTGAAAAATGATTGGAAAAATGAGGATTGGCTTATACGACGTTGCTGGTCCCACCCAGTTCTCAGATAATGTTTACTGTATAACTATTTAGCCTTAAAAAATTATTTACTTCAATGACTACTTACATATCATATTTATGCCTGTTACATTCTCTTCGCTGCTAAATAAAAGTTAACATTAAGATTCTTTAAATATTTTTTTAAATTATTTGTAATTGTCAAAAATGGAATTTGAATTAAATATTTATTATCTTAAAAAAAAATTGATATATATTTAACTAACATTGAATTAACTAATTGAAAAATGTATTTGTTTTTGGATTAATATATACATTTTTTTCAGATATCTGTCTGTTAGTGGGGAACAATACGGACAGCCAATAAACGGGCAAATGGAAGTTGTTGGAACACCTCGTGCAATGGCTTCACAATGGAAGGCTGCTGAAGGCCTTTATGTACACACCAGTGACTTCAATCCCAAAGAGAGTATTCTAAGCCATTCTCATACAGAACTATAGGTCATTTTTTTTTTCTATTATAATTTCTGCTTGCTGTACTTTGCAAGCATGCATTTATTTCCTGTTACACAAAGTTATTTTTCTTTGCTCAGTGAATTTATATTCTTAAATTTTATTCTGAGCTCATATAATCTTTTAAAAAAATATTTTCTTTCTTTGTAATTACTTTGTTTTTGTATTTTTGAAAAACTTTTTTGTAATAGTTTATCTTTTTTTTCCTGAACAATTGTATACCAATTTTTCTTTAGTTGCCTGTGTGTATCATAGAAATATTTGGGTACCATGAAACGGTTACTTATCACAAATTACAGAACTTTTTTTTTTTTTAATAAAAAATATTTTGAAAAATGGGCGGCTCATTGACCATAAACTGGTCGTTAACTATTTATTAGTTTGTTTTGATAATAAATAATGCTGATTTAGGATACAGTTTATCTTTTTGTTTGGTTATGAATGTGATTTCCCAAGTGTCTAAAATACTAACTTGACTTATAAAATTCATAGCTCTTAATCGAAAAGTGGATGTTCTCTATGAAATCTGACTATTATGATTGTAAGAAGTTCTGTTGATAATTTAAAAATCTCTGTATGAGGCACTAAGTAACACCGTTTTATGGTATCAAACTTTTGTGATATTAAATATGTGAAATTAAAAAAGAAGTTTGAAATCAATATATTGTGGGCTTTATAGTGTACTTTTTGTTTTCGTGTTTTGTAAACACCTTATTTATTACATCTACCATTTAGTCATTAAATACTGACATTAGCACTAATTTTAAAAGTGATATTAGAAATAAAGATTATAATTAATATATGGCATTAAATGTCAAGTGTGTTTATATATTTGATATGTAAATAATGATTTCTTACCGTATTTGTAATATTCGTTTTGTGTATTATAAAAATGTACAAATATATCTTTCTTTTGAGAAAGATTTTTTTTTTTTTAATGTTTAACCATAAGAAAGCAACCAGAAATAAAACATGATATAAAATTTAGTTTTCATCAACTGTGTTTTTATAACTTAATCAAGCATTGAAAGAATCAGCTACCAGGGTCCTCCTGAGTTATATTGTCCGTCCTGTACAATTTTCTTGAACATATCAAAAATTATTTAAGATGGATTTTTTTATTTGTTCTCATTATTACTTTAATGAAAAATAAGTTAATATACTGTGGTTTCACTTGAGGTAGCCATGATGGGTATAGAAATTTCAATCCTAATTGTATTATGGTTACATTTTAGTTATAGAATTTTAAATATATTTTACTTAAAGAATAAAATCTTATCAATTGTTTATCAGCTTCTCAACAGAAGTTAACAAACTGATCCAACCAATTCTGTATCCTCTCTGTACTCTCATTATTTTTTTCATTTATGATAAAATAACAGTTTCTGATCAGTCATTTTTATTTATTTTTTTTTTTTTTTATGTTAAAAAGATTTCTATAGTGATAGGCAAATTTATAAATATAGATTTTTTATAGCACTTCACCTCTAGAACTAAAATGCTTGAATGCATGGTTTGGTTATTTTTAAAATAAGAATTGTTGAAGGTGTGCTGTTTTTACTACATTATTAACAAATATTTTAGTGATCTTTACTTTGTTTCTTTGGCCTCTCAGTATAGGTCAAAGAGTCTCTTTCACTATTTAGTGCATCTAGGCCTACACCTTCCTCTTATTTTTATCATTCTTTCCAAATATTTTCTTTATTAAAGCCTGGGCCTTCAAATTTTTTTTTTTTGGGGGGGGGGGAGTCCCGGACACTTGTAAAGAAATAATCAATAAATCATTTTTTTTGTAAATTGTAATCTTCTTTTAATATTTAAATAAAATTAATCTAGTGATTATTGTTATCTTATTTCACTATTTCTTGCAAGACAAACTGCGAAAAATGACCAAAGCAAAACCTGGCATTTTGCTGGTGCACTTTTATCTGAAAGAACCCAATCAACACTGAATTTTGCTCATACAAAGTTGCGTTTGTATTGGGTTTAAAGTTAGAGATGAGCTAAGCGGCCTGGGCTTTTAATTTGTTCATAATTTTTAAAATGAATTGGGAATAAAAAAAAATAGTGCTGATAAGAGCTAAAATATAAAAAAAAAAAAAAAAAAAAAAAAAAATCACCAAATAAACTAGTAAATATCAAGTATTATTGATTATCTACATCCTATATTATGCATATCTGTTGCTGATATTACATATAGTTACTTATTTTTTTTAGATTTGCTTTTGTTCCAAGGTGACACATCATTAGTCCAGTAAAATAAGGCTCCAAAAAGCCGTTTTCAAGAAAAAACTGCGGAACTTTTATTCTCAACGGATCTTTAATTTGTTTGGGGGTGCTGAATCCGAATCTGATGCTACCACGGCATCCATCGGCTTCATATTCAAAATCGGAAAAAAAACCCCGTTATTTTTGGTTGTTTTATCTATTTCCACTTCCCTAACATCAGAAATTTTATCAGAAGTTAACAATATTTGTGATTTAGCATTATATTAATTCTGATTTAATATAATATTTGTAATTCAATATCGATTTAGTGTTTTAGATTTTGATATTTTCGTACAAGACTTAAACGAAAAGATACTGCTTTTTGTTACAGACTACTTCAACATTTACTAGACAAACGATCAAAGCTGCCAATTCATTACAAAAGACGTATTTACATGAATGTGGTTTGACCTATTTGGACGTACGGAGTTGAGCTTTGGGGCTCTACTAAACCATCCAATTCATATCATATCCAATCCTTACAATCCAAAATCCTAAAGGCCCCTTTCTTCAACTTATCCATAAAGACCATAATGTTCCATATGTTGCTGAGTTAGCCCAAACCAGATACCTATCCTTTCATATTAAGCTCCATAACCACTCAATTAGTTTCTCAACTTGTTTCCCACTCCATTCCCGATAATCCTCCGAGGCTTCTGAAAAGAAGATGGCCTAGAGATCTTCTAGTGTAAAATTTTTATTGAAGGCTACTAATGAGTAGTTCTTTTCAAGTCTTGACATGTTATTTTAATCGTTATCAGCTCATTTACTTGATGTATATATTTGTACTGTTGTAAATTTCAATAAATTGATATAGATAGATATTTTCTTATTTCCACTTCCTTACCTTCTTATTTCTCATTTTAAGATCAGAAGGTAAACAGAAGTTAATACTAGTTTGAACATGTACTAAGAGTTTCTCTGTAAATGAATGAGTATAAAATTTCCACTCGAAAATTAGCGACTAAAACATCAAAATAAATCGGAAGAATCGGAATTTTTTCAATTTATTTTTATTTGTACTCGTATTCATGATCAACACTGTATTTAAATACAGTAGTATGGATTTTGAACATTTGTTTTTTATTGTTCATATAATTCCCTGTTTTATAGTAACTTATAGAAATTTTCTTATCCGATGTAATAAGTGAAATCCTGGAAAACCCAGTCCTAATTCAATAGATATAAATGGAAGGTAAAATACGAACTTGAAGACGTTTTATCAACCTAAGAAAGGAAAAATACGCTATACAAGGGGTATTGGTTTCATACTGGTTAACAAGATTTTTCTTAAACACGACTCAAATTCAACGAAAAATACGAATTATAAGAAGTTTTAACGACCTCCTAGTTTTCCACATTGTAGTAACCCTGCAATGGATGCATTTAATCCTACGCTTACCATCTCTCCACATAACGCGTATTGTCTTAAATATTTATACAAACATGTTTAGTTATACATAATGTGAAATATTTTAATATAGAAATCAACATTGATTGAATATGAAATATAAACAATAATTAATCAATGGAATTCTAAGTAATTAATAAATATAAAAAAGATTGATAAGAAAAAAAAATGAAAATTAAAAAAATATAAACAAATAGAGATAATAGGTAGAATTATAGACAAACTGTTTAATTGTTGAGTTATTGTTCAATCAATATGATCCACAAATGCATCACACTCATGAAAGTGTACAACTTTGGATATCAGTTTCTGTCTATACCTTTCCAATTTTCTGCAATCATAAAAAAGATTATCGTAAGTTTGTTCACAGTTTTCGTTGCAGTTACAAATGCTGTTGTCAGTCAGTTTAAATCTGTTTAAGTAACGTTTTGCTCCGCCATGCCCAGTCTTGCGTTAGTTTGGGTGTCGCTTTCTATCGTCTAAAATTTCGAAGAATTCATAAGTATGTTTAACTTTTGTCGAAGTTGTCCATCTTTCGTTCCAAGTTTGTCGAATTGTTGTTTTCAAAATGTGCTTTAATGCAATAATTGGTGCTTTATTAAATAGAATTTAAAGGCTTGTATCCTTTGCTGTATTTTTAGCTTCTACATCTGCCCGCTCATTTCCAAGTAAGCCTGTATCGGCTTTTACCCATTTGAAGGAGCTTTGTATTCCTTGACTGTGACAAGAGATCAATTCTCGCCTGATTTCTTCTACGAGGAATTCATGGATATTTAAGTTTTTAATCTTAAAAAGGCTGTTTAGAGGACTATCTGTGAGAATACAATAATCATTACCGATACCACTGTCTGTAATAAGTTTTAATTTTGCCAACCTTGGTCCCCAAAATTAAAAAGAAAAAGTTCTACCGAAGGGAATATAATGCATTGTTTCATATTATTTTACGAAATTTTTCCATGGGACCAGCACTTTCTTTTATTTTATCGGGATATACGATATATGGGGATTAACAAATTATAATTTTTTTTTTTTTTTTTTTTAAATTCACATAATATTTTAAGCAATGTTTTATAAAGATTATGTTTTATAGACAATGACTAAAAAGAGGCAAATCCAAAGGTTATTTTTTTAAACGTAATAATTAATTCAATTTTGAAAAATGACAGTGCGCACAGTGGAACGAATGGCCTGAATCCATGTACATGTACGAAAAATTAAATTTTTTTTTACTTAAATCCCCGACCACTTTGTAAGAAAATGTGGGAATGTTCCAGAAATACATAGCGAAAATGCTGTGTTTGAGATAAAAAAAAAAAAGTAATGAAAATTAATATAAAAATGCAAGAAATCGTATCTAGTGATATTAATTGTTTTTGCAAGATTTTTTTAATTTTACTGATAATTATATCTCATAATATCAAATAACCAATTACAATCGATTCAAACTAAGAAAAATTTAGTAGTGATGGTTTTATTAAGAGAAACTTGAAAAAAACTATATATCAGTAGCCCTCAAAAAAAAAATTTTAAACTAGAAGGTCTCTAGGCCATCTTCTTTTCAGACGCCTCAAAGGGTTATCGGGAATAAACTGGGAAGCAAGTTGAAGGACTAGTGGATTTGTGTGGTTATGGAGTTTACTATGAAAGGATAGGTATCTGGTTCGGGCTAAATCAGCAACATATGGGACATTAAAATCTTTATGGATAAGTTTATTTGTAACAAAGTAAGGAGCATTAAGGATTTTTCGAAGGATTTTGGATTGTAAGGATTCGATACGGGAAGGAAATGAAGGTTTAGTTGAGCCCCAAAGCTCAACTCCTTATATCCAAATAGGTCTGATAACTGTCATGTAAATGAGTCTTTTGTAATAAATCGGAAGGTTTGAACGTTTGTCTAGTAAATGTTGAAGAAGTCGAAAACGACGAGCAGTTTCCTGCCGTTTTAGTCTTGTATGTGGATTCCAGGTTAAACGTTTGTCCAGTTGGAGTCCAAAATAGCGGATCTGTTCAACAGGGATCAGTGTGATATTATTAAAGGATACTGTAAAGGTATTTGATATAAATGTAATATTTGATATTTGATATAAAGGGTAAAGGTGATTTGGTAGGATTCACTAGGATTTATTTTAATTCTCTAATTTCGACACCATTTGAAATATTAAGTTCAGAATTGTATTTTGTTAATTTCAAAATATTTAGTCTTATTTATTTTTATTTTTTTTCGGTTTTTCTACATTGCAGTAATGGTAATAGGCACCCTGCAATGGATGCATATATTTCTCGACATAACGCATATTTAAATAAATATTTATACAAACTATTTTTATAATTATACATAAAAAAAATTTTTAGAATATAAAATGAAATAAATGGTTGTTTCTATTATAGCTAGAACATCAAATGTATTGATGATTACTTTTATTGCTGTTTACTTGTATTGCTATATATGTATTACTCATATAGAAATATTTGTATTTATTGTCTATTTCAAGGTATTATTTGGCTTAAAAAAAAAAATTCCTTGTGGTTGGGTACTTTACTTTGGCTCGGAGGTGACACGTGGTGCCGCATAGCCTCCCCACGAATTAAGCGTGCGGGCGATGACACGCAATAATGAGCGTATGAAGGTTTTGGGAGGGAGCGGTGATGGTGTATGCCGAGGAGCGACAAGGCAATAACTTCCAGAGATTGCTCCCGAGGGGGGCATCATCCCCTCCGCACCAGCCCTTCCCCCGGCCCTACATTAACTAACCAATCGCTAACCAGCCTTTTTCGTCGTAATTTACTGTAGAACAGTCAAACGCTAACTTTTATTGAGGTCACCGCTTTATGTAACGCGTTAAACGGTGAAAAAAAAAATAACGTAGAAGCACTCTTATCCATGTATTAACGTATTTGGTTTTACGGATCCCGGTAAGCTCATATTTTGTAGTAGGAAATTGTTCTTCTTATAAACATTTTTTTTTTTTTAGCTATTTATTGAAATTTAGAACTAAGTATATACAATAAAATAAAAATACATCTAGTATATGTAAGCTGATAGAACAGCGCTGAGAACTCTCTGAGCCCGGCTTGTCCTTCTAGTAGGGGGACAGGCTTGGATCAGGGTGTTCCTCGGAATGTTTGTAAATTTTATATATAGAGCATGAATGTATTTAAAATTCTTTTATTTTCTTCCTTAATTTTAATATTTAATTTATTAGTTTCAACAATTATTACCTATTTTATATTATCATTTATTTTATTCTTAGACTTTATTTTATTTTATGTATATTTTATTTTATTCCTCATATATTTAGGGGCTGTTTTTATTTTTATTTTTTTACTTTATTTTATATCATTGTACATATAGTATGAACGAGTCACCCGTATTACTCATAGCCCTTGAGTGAGGCAGCTAGTAATTATACAAATAAAACGTTAAAAAAAAAACAACATTAAATATGAAGATATCTATATGACATGTCGGTTGCTTATAAAACAAACAGCCCATTATATCATTTTAAAAGGTCCATAGATCTTCTTTTCAGACACTTCCCAGTTCATTCCCGATGACCCTCCAATGTGTCTGAAAAGAAAATGGCCTAGAGACCTAGAGTAAAACTTTTATTGAATTAGGATTGATGAATTAATTGCCACTTCTATTAGGATTATTTTATTAGAATACTAATTTCGAATGCTAAAGATTCACCTTCAGTTCTAAAACATACAAAGTTTTCAATACATCAGCACTATGTTACATGGATTATATACACTAAAGTTTTCAAAAATGTAAGACAAGAAATCAAACATTAGTACTAACCTCAGGAGATCTAAGAGATAACTGAAATATATCCATGATGAAAAGGGAACGGGGCAGGTAGGTTAAATTTTTGGGGTTTACTATTGGATTTCCCTTGTGACTCATTGGATTTTTCCGTTCCTATTGGAAACAAATTTAAATTGCGGCTATTGGAAATGTTTATCTGGTTAGCGTACCTCAAGTGACTTTTTTTTGAAGTACTAGTGATGAGTAGTAAGTATGGATGTGTCGATTCCAAAAGTCTCGGTTCCATCGATTCTTGAGAAAAGAATCGGTATCGAGAATCGATGATCCAAAGTCGATTCTTAGGAATCGATCGATAACTCTGACTTTGTAATATGAATGAATGGATATTTTATTGTTTTATAAATACAATTTTAGAGAGTTGTGAGCTGTTATACAATCAAAATTATTTAAATAAAATAAGAAAATTATATTACAAACGAGAGATATTTACCTTAAATTTGATCTAACTATATAGATGATAAATTAATACAAAAATAAAAAATAAATGAAAAACTAGTAATAAGTTAAAGTAAAATATTTCTTAATTTTAGGCAATATTTCATATAAAAAAATAAATTATTTAAATGCTTTTCATTATCTATTATCAGCCATGAACATAACTGAAAGTCATCATTTTCCGTGGAATGAATTCTTCTAAGAAACCTTTTCCTGTATATTTCAAAAACGGAACAGTACATTATTAAATGGTGAAGAGGATCTGGTCCCGAGTTACACATCGGGAATTAAAGTTGTAGATTCTTGTATTGAAATATATTCTGGAGATCTTGGAACTAGCTAAACGGAGTTGTGCGATCATACTTAGTGACTTTGTGATATATAATTATTGTATATCGATTATTTTCCTTATAACCAAGCCTAATTTTTACAGAATATACAACAAATCCTATGCAACTGCAAGCTAAATTCAGTCTTTTGAAGATATTTATTCGTTTTTGGAAAATATTACAATCAACAAACTAATTCCACCTGAACCATAATACCGTTTTATTATACATTTGTGTTATTCTGAAGGGACGATATATCATGTTTTTCAATTTATTTCTCGTAAATACTAATTTTCGAACCCTAATACTCAATTAAAACAAATGCAGTGCAACTATTCCATAATCAATAAATGAAATCTTGGAAAGTTTATCTTCATAAATAAGAATTTGAAAATTAAATTATATTATTGTGCATTGTCTGAATTATATGCTATAACATATATTATATGATATGGACAATAAATGCTACTATCGGTGTACTAATTTGTTCCTTTAATTATTTTCCTTTTTTTTTAAATCGATTTGTTTTGCTTTTTAGTTTATTTTTGGGCTGTTTTGAAATAGTAATTTTTTTAGACTGAGGTATTGGTACGGAGAATCAAAAGTCGAGAAATTTTGGTGCCGACACATCACTGGTTGTTAATATCTTTAGATAAGTAAAAAGAAAAAAGAAAAAGAAAAGAACTTTATTATGATGTGGTGTTATGATTTGTTATGTTATGATACTTTATAATGATTTGTTTTGCTTTTTAGTTTATTTTTGGGTTGTTTTGAAATAGTAATTTTTTTAGACTGAGGTATTGGTACGGAGAATCAAAAGTCGAGAAATTTTGGTACCGACACATCACTGGTTGTTAATATCTTTAGATAAGTAAAAAGAAAAAAGAAAAAGAAAAGAACTTTATTATGATGTGGTGTTAAATACATTGAAGTGCTAGATAAACCGATGGGGTGCCCTTCTTAAAATTGAAAACGACAATTAATGGCGGTATTACACAATACTAAACATATGTGCTTCAAAATCACATTAAACCTTTACCTATCAAATGCTTATGAACGCAAGGGGTGGACATAAGTAAAGTTTATTGGTTTAAAATTTCTTAAATGTAAAATTGATTAGAATTTTCTTTTGAACACTGCCTGCTTTTATTTACAAACATTTCAAGAAGTTTTCACTTTTTTATTCTTATTACTTACTACCCATTGCAATCCTTGTGCAACTCCAACTTAATCTGTTTAGCGGAGAGACAGTGCATATAGTATTCAATATATGTAAACCATTTTGTTGCCATTTCACTGAGGAAGCTTTACTTAGTTGCAAGACAATAAATAGACCCATTTGAACGTATAGAGTCGGGCTTTAGGGCTTCACTTCTGATTCTTCTCGTATCCAATCCTTACAATTAAAATTCCTTCGTGAATTTCTGAATGATCTTCATTGAGATACAAATAAATTTATCCACAATGATCTAAATGTTCCATATGTTGATGATTAAGCCCAAACCAGATACCTATCCTTTCATAGTAAGCTCCGTGACTATTCAAATCGACTAGTATTTCAGCTTGCTTCCCATCGAAAATTTTAGATGCTTTGATATTTCTCTGTATTTGTATAAATAGTATGTTAGGTATCGAAGACCACTATGGACGTGTAATAAAATAGAAAAATATTTTTACTCTGGGACATATCGTCTCACAACAACAAGAAAAATGTATAATTAAAAGGTGCGATTGTCTGGCTATATTTGTTTCTTTGGCTTGAAATCTTATTTCAATAGCGAGTGCATGTCAAAACTGACGTTTAGCTTGCTCCATCAAGGGATTTTTTTTTTTTTTTTTTTTTTTTTTTTTTTTTTTTTTTTAAGGCAGGAAGAATTAATGTATTATAATTAGGCATCACAAAATAATTTTAGTCGTACAGGCCCTTCTTAATCTACTTTCGATAATCTATTCTCGATACCGATCATTTTCTCAAGAATCGAGATCCATAATATGTAAAGTAATTTTTTTTTTCTTTTTTATTGAAGCCCTCAGATGCTTAAAAAATATTGGTTACAACATAAAATATATTTAGCATTAATAAATTAATTGCCGCTTCTATTGGGATTATGTTATTAGAACACTGGTTTCGAATACTAAACATTCATCTTCAGTCTTGAAACATAAAAAAAAATTTCAACACATCAGCACTATGTTACATGGATTATACATATATACTAAAGTTTTCAAAAATGTAAGACAAGAGATCAAATATTGGTACTCACCTGAGGAGATCTAACAGATATCTGAAATTTATCCATTGTAGAAGGGTGAAGGAGCCAGCCAGATAGGTGTTCAATTTTTGGGGTTTACCATGGGATTTCCTCTTTCCAATAGCCCCATTTTAAATTTGTTTTCAATAGTAACGGAAAAATCCGTAATAACTAAAAATGAGTTATAGGAGTCCCCTATCTCTTTTCACGATGGATATATTTTAGATATATGTTTGATCTGCTCAGGTTAGTACCAATATTAGATTGCTTGTCTTACATTTTTGAAAACTTAAGTATGTATAATCCATGTAACATCTTCTTCCACTCTACAGTCCATGGTGAACCTTGGCCTCTCTGACAATTAGTCCCCAGCAATGTCTATCCAAGACTTTTCTTTTCCAGTTTGTCATGCCCATCTTTTCCAAGTCCCCTTCCACGTCAGCAATCCAGCTCTTACGAGGGCGTTCTCTTCCTCTCTTTTCAGGGAAGGTCGCCTGGAAATCTTTTTTTGCCATTCTTGTTTCTTGCATCCTTTCTAGGTGTCCTAACCAGCTGATCCGCCTAGATTTTATAAATCGTACTATATTTTCATGTTGTATAAGATCTAGTTCCTGGTTATTCCTAATTCGCCATGCTCCTTGAGCGTACACAGGGCCAAACACGCGCCTCAATATCTTCCTTTCGAAGATCCTTAATGCTTGCTGGTCAGCTGCTTTTAGTGTCCATGTCTCTGAGCCATAGCACACAACGGGTCTGATAAGAGATCTGTACAGCCTGAGTTATGTACTTTTAGATAGCAGGTTTGATCTTATGATATTTGTAAGGTCAAAGTAAGCTCTATTGCCACTCATTATCCTTTTTTTCACCTCATCGCTCACTATATTATCGGAGTTAATTTCCGTGCCAAGATACACGAAGTGGTTAACAGCTTCAAAAGAGTGGTTGTCAAAAGATAAGTTACACGGCTTTCTTATAATTCCAGACGCCGAAGATATCATATACTTGCTCTTCGCAACATTAATTTCAAGAGCTACTGTTCTGCAATATATAACCATCTTACGCAAAATGACCTTTAAAGTTTTCTCATTTCTTGCCAGGACCCAGAGAAATGAGACTTGCAAATTGAGACAGGGGACTTGCATACCCAAGAATTTGGTTGGTTCGACTCGCCAAAGTCCCACCAGACACAAAATTCTTCATTGCTTTATGCTAGATTAAACAGGACCGCTGAGAGGGCATTACCAATCCATGTAACATAGTGTTGAAAATTTTGTATGTTTTAAAACTAAAGATGAATGTTTAGCATTCGGAACTAGTATTGTAATAAAATAATCCTAATAGAAGTGGCATTTAGTTCATCAATCCTAACTGTATTGATCCTTCTATACCATCATGCGTACCTCAAGTAAAATATATTTCATTCAATTAAGCACACATAAATCGATACGGCAATGATTTCGAAAAAGTTTATTTTCTTTATCCTGTTGGAAGATATCATAAACGGGATTTTGATTTTTTTTTTTTTTTTTTTTTTTTTTTTTTTGCTTCAACCTTCTCTGGGTTGCTAATTTAACAGCCTAAAATTAACAATTCATTTTTATTCTAATATTTTGTGGGAATTAGTTTCCGATTCGATTTAGTGAGAAGGAACCTAGTCTATCTTATCATAATTATTTGGATTATAAAGTGATAAGAGGTTAACGTTTCTTTGTTTGGTTTTGTTATTTTTTATTGCTACGTTGTGTAGCAAATACATACTTTAGAGTGACTACGTTTTTCCCATCTTTCTAAACACTAATAGCATCAAGGTTTTCCAAATAATGTCCAAGGTTGTCTTAAGGAATTTCTGACCCCTTTCTTGTCGAACCAATAGTATATTTATTTTTTCTACTAATCGTGTTGATCACTCGGGTTCACGCTATAAATAACATTTTTCTTTTTGTCTGGAGTTTTCAATTATCCTTTATTCGTTCGCTGGGCTGCTTCATTAGATGTTCTGTGTATAATATAATAATTGAGCAATGCTTTAGGTTACATTCCTGAAGAGCTTTCCTGTTTATTTTTTAATTTTATTTTACTGAAATATATAATATACATTATACTACGAACCACTAAACACATAAACTTTAATTTATATTACAATTACCTATATTACATGTTTATATTGTAGGAGGAGAGATATTCAATAACCCTAGGTGTCTTTAGATGAAATTTACTGGAATTCGGATACCACATATAAATAAAAAATATAAGTAACTTTATGAAAAATTTTTATTAGGAATGCCAATTAGTTCATTTATGTTGTATATTCAACAAATTTATTTATATTGATGGAGTATTTGTTGACTGAGGAACATTTAAAGATGTTAGTAGTTGGAGTATGCAGTCATAGATGCACAGCAATTAAATATACATTTATAATGCCGATGTTTTAACTTGCATTGCAAGCCTTCATCAGGGCCTGAAGAAAAAGAAGACAAACAAAAATATATGACTTTTACATTAAAATATGTTTTAATTTATTTTCAATATTATTGTTAGTTCAATAGTCTTTATGTATTGCCTTTATTTTATTGTCTTTATTCTCATACAGTTTTTCTTTTCATACCTTTTTTTATACTCCCTGCTATTTTGTCATATATTTTTGTCTGTCTTCTTTTTCTTTTAGCCCTGATGAAGGCTTGGCAATGCACGTCGAAACGTCGAAATTATAAATTAAAATATATTTTTAATTGCTGTGCATCTATGACTGCATACCCCTACATCTTCAAATTTATTTACCTTTAAACAAAATATTTACTAAACCCACAAATAAATAATCACGAAATATCTAAGTATCGACTAAAAAAATAAATAAATAAATCAACAAGAACACAAAAATTTAAATCGACTAAAATAAATCGGAAAATAGGAAAAATATGATATACCAGTTCCTCCAAATAGTCCTGTCGTTTGTTAATACAATATTTTATATTTTTGTTTTAACACCATGTAAATTCCTTTCTGTCTAATCCCATTTGTTCTTATGTAAACAATAACGTTTACTCTTCACAATAACAGTGGCAACCTTTAATTCAATCTCGCTGTGTATTTTAAAAAGTGCGATCAAAATGGTGAGCACTGAAATTAAAATTAGATCTGCTTTGCAGGATGAATTCAAACACTGTTCAAAAGCGACAGAGGCCGCTCGTAATATTTGGCAAAGATATTCTCAGTGAGAGGAAGGCACAATTTTGGTTTTCAAAATTTCGGGAGGGCGATGAATCGCTTGAAGACGGATATCGGTCTGGAAGGCCAAAAGTGGTTGAACAAGCACAAGTGCGGGATATAATCGCAGCAGATCCACGCCAAACATGTTCAGAAATTGGTGAACAGCTCAACATTTCCGAATCTACAGCTTGGAACTACTTAAAAGAAATGGAAAAAGTAAAAAAGTTGGATAAATGGGTACCTCATCAACTGTCGGATGCCAATAAACTAGTTCGGGTAACAACGACTTCTTTATTGTCTCGATTAAAAATTGATCCATTTTTCGATCGAATTATTACTTTTGACGATAAGTAATCGTACAACAATATGAGACGATCATATAAATGGCTGAGTGCAGATGTGAAGCCAAAAGTATTTCCAAACCCAGACCTCTACCCAAAAAAGATCCTGTTAGTGGTTTTTTGGACTGGAAAGGGGTTAGTTCACTATGAGCTCTTGAATTAAGGACAAACTATAACTGCCAATGTGTACTGTGAAATATTGGATCGCTGTCATTAAAACTTTTGATCCCGGACTGGTGAACAGGAAAGGACCACTGCTGCTTCAAAACAACGCTTGACCTCATACAGCAAAAGTGACCAGAGACAAATTGATGGAACTGGGGTGGGAAACTTTGCCTCATCAACCTTATTCTCCTGATATTTCGCCAACAGAACCATATTTTCCGGGCTTTAGATAATAGTCTTAGAAAAAAATGTTTTAACAATTGTCAGAGCTTAAAAATGGAGTTGAACAACTTTTTCCGTAATAAAACAAAAGATTTTTTAAAGGCCATTTCCTTTTCTGATGTCTCGGAGGTTTATTGGGCAGAATGAGAAGTAAGATGAGAGACTAGTGGATTCAAATGGTTGTAGAGTTAACTATGAAAGGATATGTAAAGTAGAGAGTTGATTGTCCGATTGTAATGTTGACAGGGGTGGTTCGGATAATCAAAAATTCGAATATTAAAATTAATTATTTTGTTAATTATTATGTGTAAACAGCAACTTCCAACAGTTCAATTTCAAAGTTTTACGACTCGAACTTCCCGTCTCACTGTAAAGATTATGGTGTACCTGATGATTGATTTAGAATTATTTTTTATTCCCGTTATTATTGATTTGCCCTCTCCGAAATCGATAGCTAATGTCTGACCCGATTCTGTTTTTTTTAGCCAAATAATGATTTCCATTTTGTCTTTAAATTAAAATAACTCTCGTTTCCGTTTTATTGGCATGGATGATGACACGTAGTTTTTTAAAAAAAAAGTGATCACAAAGGCGATATATACCTCACACAGGACGATTTAAGACTTACGGTGAGATCTATTACCAACCAAAAGATTAGGAAGACATTGAGAGGAACAAATAAAATGGTCTAATTAAGTATACAGTTCTCAGTAAACAAAATTATAGGTATGTATAAAAGTTTATATTTTGCAGTTTCTTTGAAATAATTGAGCTTCCCTTTTTTTTAGTTTTTCCTTCCAGCAGTAACCCTGTTGGAAGGGATTTTTTTTCCGTACATACCATACTTGTACAAAGTATACAATGTACACGTAATTATTATTTTGATTTGATTATTATTTTAAATATACATATAGATAGTACATGTGTTGAAAGGTTGATATAAAAAATAAACAAGAAAAATGAAATAAAATAAAGAACAAGAAGTTATATAACATAAATAATTCAAAATTCAAGAAAATCAAGCAACAAAATTATGTAGAGAAAAATTTATGAATATTTAGTGGTTTAAAGATATTTCATATTTATATCCTCTATTTTAATGATTGAATTTTTAAGAAATATTTTGAAATTTTCAAATAAATTGTTCATCAAACATTGACCATCCACCGGCCAATGTCCTAGTTTCTGTAGTGTTTTTGTCTGTAGAATAGTTCTGTAGTCAGTGAGTAGTCTGTATTCATATATGATGTGGTGTATATTTCGTTCTTGAGTGAAATCACAAGGACATAGGAAAGAATCTCTTATTTTAAATCGATAGAAATAACTATTTACTGCCGCATGTCCTGTGATTCCTTGTGCAATGTAAGTTAGTCCATGAGTTTAATTTAATGTAGGTCCGTAAGTCTGGAATGGAGTTATGTTGATTTCTTCCCTTGTGTGCTGTGTTCCAACATGTCTGCCACTGGTCTACAGCTTGTGTTTTTAGCGTGTGCCTTAAATGTTCTTTAGATATTAGGGAATATGATAGAGGAAGGGAAGGATCCTTTGAAGCCCCTTTTGCAGCCTTGTCAGCCAAGTCGTTCGCGGATATGTCGGAATGCCCTTTTACCCACTTGAATGAAATTTGATTGTTACCGTCAGTTTTAGAAATGATCTTATTTTTTCAAGTGACAGTGTCTGTTTATTATCATGTATAGAGTACATTGACTGTCCGTTAGTATTGTAATAGTTTTATCTTTTGCCCTCATGTTTTGAAAGTATTCTAAAGATTTAAGGATGGCGAATTGTTCTGCTTGATTATTGGTACATTCTGGGCCTAATTTATACTTTATTACATCTTATAAAATTTTGTTTTTAAAAATGAGACTAGCACAGCCTACATATTCGCCATCCTTATTTCCGTCAGTATATATCTCATAGTCTGTGGGGTTATAAATTATAAATTGAGCTTCCCTTAAAGATATTTATGGAAAAAATAATTTTGTTTTTCATTTAAATTTTATTTTTAAATAACAATACTTTTAACAATACAAATAAGTAATTAGTTGATCAATTTAATTAAAATTACATTCCAAAAAAAAAAAAAAAAAAGGTTCTGTTAATTTAACGTTCCGGTAACTGATGTTCGGATAATCGACGCTCCTCCACTGTATATGGTTTGGGCTAGATTAGCAACATCATATGGAACAATATTAAGGTCTTTATTGGTAAGTTAGTTTGTGTCTAAGTAAGGAGCATTAAGGATTTTTCGAAGGATTTTGGATTGCAAGGATTGGATGAGATAAATTATATGATTTTATAGAGCCACAGACCTTAATTACGTGCTTCCTAATAGGTCTAAATAAAAATAAAGATAAGATCATATTAAATAAGATATGTATACATAAACTGGATTACTTCGAAACAAGCATCCTTTCACTTTCAGTGTAGAGGGGGGGGGAGGGCAAGCAGCTGCTTTTAAATAAAACTGTTATCAAATAATTTTTTACATTTTGATTATAAATTGTTTTATTCAGGAAGAATGAGCAACGAAAATGCGTTGCTGTATTCTGCTTGTATTCATGTATCCGGGCTGTATCCTCCGGGAGGGATGCTTTCTGAAAGTTTCTAAACAGGTCAGCTTGTCGGCAAATATCTTGATTAGTTGAATGGAGACAAGAACTCGAAGGACCCTTCCGGCGACGAGGGTACAGAGGAAGGAAAGATTTATGATGTAGAATATCCCGCCGGCAGACTTCAAAGACTACTAGTTTCCAGGTTTTCTTTCTTTACCTGCGCACGTTCCCAAAACAGGAGTTTTACAACACCCGATCTTAAAAGGGAATGGCGGCTGAGTAAGTGAACAAGCTTCTCACATTTGAATACCATAGGTCATCATGCCTTAATTACAATAACTTGTCATTTGCAATATTGGGGTCTGGCCAAAATGTCTTTATTATATTAATAATTCATTTTAAGAATTGATTATAATTACCTTTCGAGAAGGATTAATATTCCAAACATTAATTAAAAGAGGAATAATGCAATGAGGCACCCGTTAGATATAAAATTGTTCAGCCTTAATTTTATTACCTCGATTCATCTGTAATATATGCAGGGTGAGTACCACTTAGTGTAAAAAAAAAAATAGAAAACAAATAGGTGAAACTAGATCAAAGATGAAGAAAGATGCCGCAGACCTTACCTTTCTACTCCAATCCGTTGCAGATATACGATAATTGAAAGACTTATTTATGGAAAACACGTTTTTTGCCATAAAAGCTGTAATATCTCCACTTTGTTTTAACATTTTTCAAATGTTGAACACATTTTCGGATTTAGCATTAAATTTCCTATAAGAAAATTTATTCTTCAACACAATCTGCATTCAGAAGCTAACGGCAAAATCGAGGTCTATGTCCATTATCATTGGATTTTAAACATTACATTGAAAAATCTAATAAAATAAATCCTAAATAATAATAATAAATAGACAAATGTTACAACATAAGATCCTCTGATCTGGTGTCGCTTTATTGACAGTTTTCCTTTATTTGTCAATTAAAAAATTTTTTTTTTCTTTCCTTTTTATTCCAATGAAGAGTTTATTATGTTTAAAATGCATATTTTCATTAAGGGATTGTCCTAATGTTTTATTTACACAAGTAACTGATTTGTATGCCAAATGAGAACACCATGTTTTTTTGGTTTCAAAAGTAAATATCTCCATGAAATTGAAACAAAATCATTACATTTAGCATATCATTCGAAAACTTATTAAATTTGCAAGTTTTTGTGAGATTTGACGTTTTGTGGATAGTTTTTACGAAAAACGGTTAGCGTTGAAGTAGTATAAGACATTGTGACTACCCCAAATAAGGTGAAGATCAAACTGTTCTTTAGATACCTAGTTTGTAAAATTCAAGGTTACAGGTACTCAGCTATAATAGAAAATTTAATGTTTGTTTTTTTTCATTTATTGATATTTACAACTGTACAAAATAATATACAAATAAATGTGTTGACAGTGAATACAATGCCATGTAAATAACTTGTGAAGAACTACTCACTAGTAGCACTTCAATAAAATCTACACTAAAAGGTCTCTAGGCCATCTACTTTTCAGACGCCTCGGAGGATTATCAGGGATGGAGGAGGAAGCAAGTTGGGAGACTAGTGGATTGGAGTGGTTATGGAGCTATGGAAGGATAGTATCTGGTTTGGGCTAAATCAGAAACTTATTGAACATTAAGATCTTTATGGATAAGTTTATTGGTCACAAAGTAAGGAGCATCGAGGATTTTTCGAAGGATTTTGGATTGTAAGGATTGGATACGAGATGAATTGGATGGTTTAGTAGAGCCCCAAAGCTCGACTCCGTACGTTCATATAGGTCTAATCACAGTCATATAATGAGTCTTTTGTAATTAATTGGGAGCTTTGAACGTTTGTTTAGTAAATGTTGCAGTAGTTTGTAACGACCGGCAGTTTCTTGTCGTTTTAGTCTTGTATGTGGATTCCATGTTAGCCGTTTGTCTAAGTGGAGTCCTAGGTAGCAGATCTGTTCAACAGGAATTAGTGGAATATCATTAAAGGATACTGTAGGACAGGATGTCGTAGGCTTACGACGAAAAAATTTAATGCTATATCCGAAAATGTGGTCAAAATTTGAAAAATATTTAAACAAAATGGAGATATTACAGCTTTTATGAAAACAAAACGTGGTTTCCTCAAAAAAGTCTTTGATTTATCGTATATCTGTAACGGATTATAATAGAAAGGTGAGGTCATTTTGCTACATTTTTGACCTAGTTTCACCCAATTTTTTTTTTTTTTTTTTTTTTTTTTTACACCAAGAGATACTCATCCTGTATATCAGTGATTTGTCGATACCAATACCTAGGTTAAAAAATTGCTATATATTTTCGTAAAAAAATAAGTCATATGAGAGTTAAAAAAAAAAAAAAAGCAAACCAAATCTATTAAAATAACAGTAATCATTCTTATTTGTTATTTATGATTTTTTTTTTTTTTTTTTTTTTAACTGCTTCTATTGAATTAACATTACAATCTGCCTCACTATAGGGCTATGAGTGATATGGATTGTTATTAATCCGTTCATACAATATGATTAATAAAAATATTTGAAAAAGTACTGGCTATATTTATCAGTGATTTATCGGTACCGAATTTACCGGTATATATACATACCAAATTTTGACCACATCATCTATATAGTTTCAGGATGGATTAGCAATAATAAAATCTACTGACTTTCCATTAATTTTTATTTAAAAAAGCAATAATAGGTGGATAACATTTATGTTTGAAAATTGACATTGACATTTACTTATTTTCAATTAAATTGTTATTATAAAATCTATAGATATTTGGTGGCACCTGATGTGATCCTAATGAAATTTAAAATTTTAAAATGTTCACTTTTTCCTTTATCTGCTCTACATAACCTCACTGACTTTTAAGGTTGTATAATTTATCAATAATTTGTTTATTTATCCTCTTTGAATCCATTCTGTGCCCTAAACATTCCAGCCGTCTGTTCCTTATAGTACTTTTCCTCTTTATATCCTTACGAATATAAATAATTTCTTTATTTTATGAAAACATACACATTTTTTATTGCTAATATCTTACATATTTATAAATAATGTTACTTAAGTTTAACAAATTCAAAGTAACTTATTTTTAAAAGTTACACTAGGTATACACCTGACGCTGTAAAACATTCTGGTACACTGGGTCACATGGTTTTACCTGTTTTAATCTGTAAAAGTGTTTACCTATCCCTTGAGTCGACAGGTAAGAGCAACTAATCAGGTAAAAGCCATGTTTGACTAAAACCCATGGGAAATATGTTTAGAAATCCTTATGTCGATTTTTTACTTTTCCGATAATCTTAAAGTGCGATTAGAATTTAAATAAAAATATGTAAATGTTTTATATATATCAATGAAGTAAGTTATATATATATATATATATATATATATATATATATATATATATATATATATATATATATATATATATATAGTCCAAATTATGAACACAGATTTAATACTATTGATACAATTGTATATTACACAATTATCAAATGTTGATTATTTTTATTATCACATTCAATGAATTCGGACCCCCAGAACCTTTTTCCGCCATTTCTTGTTATCTACCTATTCCTTTTCTTATTGCAGTCCTCTTGCTGCCAGTCTTTCTCTTACATCCTCAACCCTTGTCTCAATCACTCTTCCTCTCTCCCTACTATAATCTGTCTTCTTATAAAGGAAGGGTTTTTTTTTTTTTGCCATCTACTGCCTTCTATCTTCATCAAATGACTAAACGACTGTTTTATTTTTTATTTTTTACATACCAGAGTCGGTCATTACGAGGGGCCGGGCAGAGTTTTGCGAGTCCTTATCCTTTTTTCAAAAAATACATTAATTTTTTTTTTATTATTTATTTATTGAAATTTACAACCGTATTTTAAAAAAAAATACATCTACTAAATGTAATCATAACGTTCTCAATAACATGTCAATTCTTGTGAAACAACTACCCACTGGTAGCAGTTCAAGGAAAGTTCTATATGAGAAGATCCCGAGGCCGTCATTTTTTCAAACTCCACGGAGTGTTGTCAGGTATAGAATAGGAAGAAAGTTGAGAGACTAGTGGATTTGAATGTATATGGAGTTAACTAAACGAGAATAAGTATCAGGTTTGAGCTAAATCAGTGATGTGTGTAATGAGCAGCATTGGATGAATAAAAATAAATTCTGGGGCTATGGCCCCTTAATTATAGTTATAATGTAGGATATAATGGAGGTATGGCGGTCAGTTTTGTTTATATATTGAATACATACATCTAAATAGTGATTAGAATTTAAATAAAAAAATGTAAATGTTTTATATATATCAATTGAAGTAAGTTATACATATATATATTGTCCAAATTATGATCACAGATTTAATACTAATGATACAATTGTATATTACACAATTATCAAATGTTGATTATTTTTATTATTTATTTTTATTATCACATTCAATGAATTCGGACCCCCAGAACCTTTTTCCGCCACTTCTTATCAACCCATTCATTTTCTTCTTGCAGTCTTTCTCTTACACCCTCAACCCACGTCTCAATCACTCTTCCTCTCTCCCTACTATAATCTGCCTTCTTACAAAGGAAGTTTCTTTTGGTCATCTACTGTCTTCTATCTTAATCAAATGACTAAACCACTGAAGCATTCTGGTTTATTCAAAAACAAAACATTCTTCTCCTGCCCTATGGATTCTCTAATAATGTTATTAGGAATGCATTGGAGCCTTCAGATGCCGCAACTACGTCTAATGAAGTAAATTTCAAGAGAGAACATGATACGGACATCTTTTGCTTGATTGACCACATACAGGGTTGTCCCTGTTCAATGTTAAATATAAAATGTTTTTTTGTTGTTTTTTTTTCGTTTCACCCTCTTTGGGGTACGTTGAATCCATCACTTCACTGTGTGTTGTCCTTTCTTAAGTGCCCAGTACTTCTTATTCTTTCTTTCTGATCTTCTTTTTCTTTCTTCATCTGATATAAAGGGTTTGGTTTTTAGAGTGGATTTATCTTGGAACCTAACATATTCATCTTTAGTTATTAATTTAGAAGTCTGATCAAGTAGTGAATTTTCTGTAATTTTTAATTCTGCTAGGTCCTTTTCAGTTTCTTTAAACCAATTGGGTTTTGTTTTGAGATGGCGTAAGAAGTCAAAGATTTGCTTGGATAATCTATTAGAGTTCATTCTGAGAAGATGACCGTAAAAATTGATTCTTCTTTTTCGCATAGTATCAGAGAGTTTTTCAATTTTCTTGTAGAGTGTTTCATTCTTTATGTATATTGTCTTATTATCCTGAAATTTTGGTCCTATGATTTTTCTTAAAATTTTCCTTTCTTTTAGTTTAAGTTTCTCCATATGACCTTTGATATTCATGTTTAGTGTTTCAGCTGCATACAAGACTTCTGGTTTAATCACTGTTTTGTAATGTTTTATTTTGGACCCCCAGGAAAGAGATTTTTTGATGTATGTATCTTTTGTTAGTTGGAAAGCAAGTTCAAGTTTATTTTTTCTGGATTCCAATGCTTTGTTTTCCTTAGCATTCCAACTAATCCATTCTCCGAGATATTTGAATTCTTTTACTATTTCTATGTTTTTTTCTTGGGACTTTGAGGTATTTACGTGGGTGTTTGATGTTTGTCATGATTTTAGTTTTTGAAAGGATATGTGAAGTCCTATTTTATTTGCTTGTTTCTCCAGTTCGAGAATTTGTTCCCTGGCTTCCTCCATTGTTTCAGCAAACAAGGCCATATCATCTGCAAAAGCAATACAATTAATTTTGAGGTTCTTCTTTTTACTGCCCAGTCTTATGCCACTCTTTATATTTTTAGTACATTATCTGACTACTTTCTCAAGTGCACAGTTGAATAACAACGGTGAGAGCCCATCTCCCTGTCGTACTCCCGTTCTTATTTCGAATGGATCAGATAATTCACCCATGAATTTAACTTTCGAAAATGTATTTGTGAGCGTTGCTTTTATGATATTAACTGTTTTTTTATCCAAGCCCATTTCTTCCAAGACTGATATAAGGGATTTTATGTCAATCGAATCATATGCCTTTTGAAAGTCAATGAAGGAGATTACATATGTTTTAGCCCTTGATTTTTGGTATGCCATTATATTTTTGAGATTTAGAATTTGTTCAGAGCACGACCTACCCTTTCGAAAATCTCCCTGATACTCTCCAATTTGTGGGTCTAATTGTGGCTCTGCTCTGTTCGAAAGGACTTTAGTTATACTTGATAAAATGTATTTATCAAGTTATTTAAATTTAGAGAAGTTTTTTTGTAGTATCGGTTTGAGTGGATTCAGTTAACATATTTTATCATTTAGTTTTATTTTTTTAATTCTTACATACCAGAGCTTAAAACCAGAGGCGATCTTAAGAATTGCGAGGGGCTGCAGCCGCCTGGGCAGATTTTCGCGAGTCCCTTTGCCGAAAATATATATATATATATATATATTATATATATATATATATATTTTATCTATTTATTGAAATTTACAATCGTATTTAAATAAAATACCTCTAGTAAATGTAATTATAACGTCCTTAATCACATGTCGATTCTTGTGAAACTACCCTCTGATAGCAGTTCAAGGAACGTTCTATATGAGGAAATCCCGTGGCCGTCTTTTTTTCAGACTCCTTGGAGTGTTGTCGGGTATAAAATGGGAATCAAATTAAGAGACTAGTGGATTTGAATGTACGACGATAAAAATTAACGATATAAATTATTAAACCGCCAGCAGCATTTATTTTCTTTAGCATATAAAATATGTTATTAATTTTAATTCAGACAACGTACGATAGTATAATTCTTATTTACGAATATAAAGATTCGAAGATTAAGGAAACGTTTATTGATTAAGGAAATGAAAATGTTACTAAACTCTTTCACTTACTATTGTAGATACACTGGATCTGTTTTAAATTAGTATTAGGATTTGAAAACTCATATTTATGCGTAATTGAAAATTAATCTTTATTCTTGGACATATCGTCCAATAATAAATGGTATTATTGTCTGGGTGGCATTATATTGTTCATTATTGATTGTAATCTTATCATTTTTCGATAACGAATAAATATTTTTAACGAACTGAAGTTAGTTTGCAGGTGTATGGCATTTGTTTTTATTTCCGTATTAAGATCATTAGGAGAAGAAGTGATGTATAATAAAAACATAATAAGAAATCACTAAGTTGTTGCCAACGTCAGCGGTATCGATTGGTTCCTAGGAATCGACTTTTGATCATCAATTCTCGATACCGATTTTTTTTCTCAGGGATCGACTTTTGGAATCAAGATATGCCTAGGCTAAATCAGCAATAAATCGCCATTTATTGTTAGGTAATTATTGATGAGTTGATTTGTGACATAATAAAGATCATTGAGGGTTTTAAGAAGGATTTTGAATTGTAAAGATTGGGTAAGAGATGAATTAGATGGTTTAGCGGAGCCCCAGATCTCAACTCTAAAATAGTTCTAATTACTTTCATGTAAATAAGTCTTTTGTGATTAATTGGAAGCTTAGAACGTTTGTCTATTAATATTGTTTTTAATAAGTCGATTTTTCGGATTATATGATTCTTTTTTGTAGACTATTCCAATTTCAAGATTTTGTCGCCTTTGTGCAATTCATAGGAATATTAGATTGTTAGCTACTGAAATTAGATAGGAAATATTCTCATTTACATTTGTGGTTTCGTTTGCATTCTGTAGTGGTAGTGGTTTAAACTGGTGCGAATTTCAAAGGAACCATGTCCTAAGCTGACGGTTTTCTTAACTCTTCAGGCTGACAGCTCTCACTTCTTGGTACCCATTCCCCCCTTGAAGCTCTGTCCCTTTCAACACTTTTAATCCTTTAAGGTAAAGGGCTTTCAGAACATTTTCACTCATTAATCATTCCATGGCTCAGTTGATATATAGCTCAATTATAGGTTGTTATCTTGAATGATGATGTATATGATAAATTTATTTTAGTATGTATAGAAATGAATAAATAAAACGCTTAGCGAACCCAAAGGATGCTAATACCACCACTGGCCATACACTACTACCCCCACCTATTTCCTCAAAGCCTAAATTCACAAGCCAACCAAAGAACTATTCTCCCATCTATATCTTAGTCTATTCGGATCTATTTTTATGATAATGCACTGACTGGGAAAAAATTCCATTGATTTTTTTCATATTATCGGATTAAAGTTTTTCAACACATACTATAACCAGGGCATATGAAACGTACTGGGATTATTAAAATATTGAGTAAAACGAAGTATTTAAAAATATTACCAAGCAATTTTAAATTAATAAGGTTTTTATCGATCAGTACCTGCTGGATTCCATATTGTATAGGTCCAATGTGATTTTAAAGAAATTCTTGAGGGAACCCTCCCTTCTAATGGAAAACTGATACTCCTTTATTTTATTAATAAATTAAATAATCATAATAAATACCATATGCCCCGGTTAAAGTATATAGGATCGTTAAAACCTAAAAAAGAGTGAAAACTTATGCCGAGAAAATTAAAAAATCAGTTGGCTGGAATTTCTCGCCTGTCTATACATTCACGGGTAAAATAACCAGCATTTCGGCAACGTATATAAATTTTAAATTCACCATTGTATTCATCCTTTATTGGGCCAAAGGCCCAAATATTAATATTCAAATCTTCAATGGTTTTTTCTGCCACTAGGATAAGCGATCACGATTCGCACTTGTAAAAAAAAAAGAAACAAAAATTAATACTTATTGTATGTATTTCTTATGATATATTTTCTTCCCTTGAAGAAAATGGGCCATGAATAGAAACAAGTAGTAAGAGAGCCGAGAAAAATTAAATAAAATATGAAAATCACGTTTTATTTTATTTTTTTCTCAGCTCTCAGTCAAAATAGAGAAATAACTTTTTCACGTAAAATTGTAGTTTTGTATGTTACATCTTTACCACAACTAAACCTCTTGTCCAGAAATTAATGCAGGATTTCTTGTTTAAACCAAAACCTGATATTATTAAAGAGATTATTTTATCGGGTTTGGGTGGTGGTGATAGCATACAAAACTACAATTTTACGTGAAACAAATATTTCTCTATCTTGACAGGGAGCTAAGAAAAAAAATAAAACTGATTTTCATTTTTTTTTTTCTCGGCTCCAAATGCTCATTGGCGGCTATAACTCTAGTTTTGCACTATTTTAGGTCACTACTGCCCACACAAAAATCTGCATTCAAATATGTGTATTACAAGCCAAAACGTCTACTTGTAAGATAAAACCAAGATATCACACTGTACCAGATCAGGGTAATGGGATTTTATTTAATAGGACTTTTGGGCCGAAACTACGACGTAGAGTAAAAGTAATGTAACAGGTTTTGGTTGTGGTACAGAGATAAATAATCTATTTAATAATAATATCAGGTTTTGGTTTAAATATGAAATCCTGCATTAATTTCCGGACAACCCAATAATACGATACTAATAACCAAAAAGAATTTATGTCTCGTTTCATAAGGTTCTATTTCCTCTTTCAGGATTCTTTTAAATCGTGATGATAACCTATTGTTTTGTATACATTCTCTAGAACCCTTGTCCTGTAGAATCCTTGTCCTGTAGAATCCTTGTCCTGTAGAATTCTTGTCCCGTAGAATCCTTGTCCTGTAGAATCCTTGTCCTGTAGAATTCTTGTCAAACATATCCTTTGATAAACAACATTTATCCCGTTTGAAACCTTTTATCTGTTCAAATTCTTTTTGTAAAAACTGGCATTCTGTTGCAATTTTATTTTGTAATTTTTTCCGATAATTGTACGTAATTATATAATACAGCTGTATTCGCGATAGTAATAAAATGTTGGAATAGCTATAAAAATATCAAAATCAGATATTTATGCTCCAAGAGATATGATGAATGAAACGACTCTTTTTTTTCTGTGGTTTCGTGATAGAGGGCAATACGTGTGACGGCTGTAAAAAGTTCGTATTTTACTTTGACAGTTAATTCATTACTCAAATTGCGCTTCAATTTAATTAATTACTTAGTTTTCGGTATATATAATAGTTTCAAAATGGAAAGGTCCAACTTATTAAAGAAATTATATATGTTTTTTAAACCAAGGTTTTATCAAATAGTGTGAGTATCTTGTTGTGTTTCCTTATTATAATATCGAAAAATGCATTCGTAATATATAACTATTATGAGAAAAGTATAGTTTTTAAGTATGATACAAGAAAATGGTCAAGGATACAGTCAAAAAGAAATAACACGTCCAAATAAAAAAAAAGAACTATAATGTTGGCACTCAACTATTAAGTAATTAAGTGTAAGACCAAGTAAAATTGTTCAGAGCAGCATTGGATGAATGAAAAATAAATTCTGGGGCTATGCCTCCTTGTTTATAAATATAATGTAGGATGTAATGGAGGTATGGTGGTCAGTTTTGTTTATATTTTGAATACATAAATATAAATAAAACTGATAATATTGATTAAAAAAAAATTTTTTTATTCTGTTCTGTTATGAAAAAGTTCAATAACAGTGCAAAACTAGAGTTATAGTCGCCAATGAGCAGTGGGAGCCGAGAAAAAAAAAATTTCTTTGCTCTCTGTCAAGATAGAGAAATATTTGTTTCACGTAAAATTGTAGTTTTGTACGGGATAAATGTTGTTTATCAAAGGATATGTTTGACAAGAATTCTACAGGACAAGGATTCTAGAGAATGTATACAAAAGAATAGGTTATCATCACGATTTAAAAGAATCCTGAAAGAGGAAATAGAACCTTATGAAACGAGACAAAAGTATAGACAAAAATTCTTTTTGGTGATTAGTATCGTATTATTGGGTTGTCCGGAAATTAATGCAGGATTTCATGTTTAAACCAAAACCTGATATTATTATTAAATAGATTATTTAACTCTGTACCAAAACCAAAACCTGCTACATTACTTTTACTCTACGTCGTAGTTTCGGCCCAAAAGTCCTATTAAATAAAATCCCATTACCCAGATCTGGTACAGTGAGTGCCTATCTTGGTTTCTTGTCTTACTTTTTAAAAAGTAGATATTTTGGCTTGTAATACACTATTTGAATGCAGATTTTTATTGTGGGCAGTATGACCTAAAATAGTGCAAAACTAGAGTTAGCCGCCATGAATGTTTAGCATTCGAAACTAGTTTTCAAAAAAAAAAAAGAAGCTCTCTTAATCAAATAGAGAAAATATTTGTTTCACGTAAAATTGTAGTTTTGTATGTTATCTCTTTACCACAACTAAAACCTGATTAATATCTTTAATAATAATGTTAGGTTTTGGTTTAAACATGAAATCCTGCATTAATTTCCGGATAAGAGGGTTAGGTTGTGGTAAAGATGTACCATACAAAACTACAATTTTACGTAAAAAAATTATTTCTCTATCTTGACTGAGAGCTGAGGAAAAATATAAAACATGATTTTCAATTTTTTTTTTTTTTTTTTTTCTTGGCTCTATTACTCTCGTTTCTATTGATGGCCCATTTTCTTCAAGGGAAAAAAAATATTACGTAGCGGAAGTTTAATTTGAGGACAAGAGTTTTTTTTACAGTTGTTCCAAGGAGTGATATTAGCGTGGGATCTGACAATTGTCTAAGGGATGGCTTATGACTGAAGATAAAATTCGACTATACTTATTTATTCATTGTAATATATATATATATATTTTCATTTTGGTTCACAACCGTTGGAATAACAATAAGTGAATTTGATTATATTCTAATACTAGAGGCCATGCAGGCGTGTGGGAGACTAGCACTCAACAGTACCTCCTCCTGGCATGGATTTAAAAAAAAAATATTTGAACAAATCTCTCATCCAGCTTCTTTTAAGCCTTCTGAGAGTATTTCCAGGTATGTCAGTCGTGGCCATGTCATTAATGAGGATGTTGTTATGTCCATGAAGCCTGACGTGTAATCGTATATAAAGGTTATATATATGTTCCTTTACTGTACTTTTAAATCAGAGTGAAGTGTGTGGTTTGAAATGTACCAAGGTGATTTCGTGAATGGTCTGAGTATTTTTGATTGGAATATTTGTACTTTTTTAAGGTTCGTATTTTTTTCAGTCCCATATATTTGTGTGGCGTATGTCCATGTGAGTTTAAGTAAGTATGGGTTCAGTCGTTATTGGAGTTTTAATGTCGACCGCTTATGAAGTATTGAATACAAAAGATTTAATCTCTTGTTTAGACTGAGACGTTTTTGTTTTACATGTGGGCCCCAGGTCATTCTTCTATCAAATGTAAGTCCTAAGTAATGAATTTCGTTTGATTGTGGTATGGGTTGATTGTCGATGAAGACAAGTAGACAAGAGTCATGCCTGAGTGTAAAATTTATGTGCTGTGATTTAGTGTAATTTAGTTTTATTTTCCATTTTTTTAACCAGTCTTGTAGTAATTGTTACGTGGTGTTGAAGAGTTAATGATGGGGTCTTTATCTCTAGTTAATAATTGCTGTACAATCAGCGTATGTTGCTGTTAATGTATCAAGGCGATGTGGCATGTCGTGAGTGTAAAGAATATATAACATTGTATTATACATTTTACTGTTTATTTCTTTATTTCTTTTTTTTTTTTTTTTTTTTTTGTGCAATAGTGGACATCTCACTTTTCAAAATCGTATAATAAAAAATATATAATAATAATAATAAAGCTTTATTGACATCATATTTATGGCAAAAGCCTCTCCCTCAGGAGGTAAAATGGAGTTCAGCTCCAAAATAATTTTACAGAATAGAAACTGGCTAGTAAAAATACAAAATAAAATATACAATATTTTTTGTAAAGCACTAAACCAAAAATAAAACTACAATATATAAAAAATATATAGGAGTTATTAAAAACAGGAGAGTAAAATGATACGTTTTCATAAGATGACACTAGCCTATTTACACTACTAAGTAGATGTTAGTCAAACAATACTTGATCGCAAATTATCATTTGGATTTCATTGAGTGACACCAGATAAGATAAGACTTATTTTTTTTTATTAGTGCCTCTAAGTGTCCTTAACCGGAGAAAAGTATCTCATAGATAGAGGGACCCTATCCCAATTGAAACTCGATGCCAAACCTCCAAGCGACCACTTTTTACACCCGACAGAAGCATCCATTTTGAAAAAAACTTTTTATGATGGTTCCAACAAGGAAGGCGACGCCATCACTTGAATAATCCAATCCAGCCGGGCGGTGTAATTTATGCTGGATGTTAATTGGAGCCGGCTGGGGGCCTTTAGAGTCGCACTCGAAAAGAAAAAAGTAAAATTTTTTTTAAGTATCCAGATGGTCAAGATACATTCCACATCGGGAACCATTAAGCCTTACTATGGCTTTTATCGTCTAGGCAAACACTGTATCCCATTACCTGGGCTCTCCCTCCCCCCAGCTATAGAACCCTATAAACCCTGGTATAAGAAAGAGCTTTGATACCGCTTCGTCAACCGGATACAACTCGCCCTCAACCGATGATTGTTTAATGGTTAAATTGAATCGTATCTCGGGATCGGAAAAAGGGGTATATATATCATTTTTTATTGCCTTCGGCTTTATGATGAGTAAAGTTAATTTTAGTGGCAACGGATAAAAGGGATCTGTAATATAATTGTCTAATATAGTACTCTAGGTAACAAAAAAAAAAACTAATGATATAATTCTCACTTGGATCAATACACTTAGGATCACTTGATACGAACTAAAATGTAATGAATCGGAAGCTAGATACACGGGAAAAACTGGACGACCGGTATATCAAAGAGTAAAAGAACATATATGTGCTCCTAAGAGCATACAATAATAAGACCCAAAATCCCAATTTCGCTATCCTTCTAAATAAAAATAAACATAAATTCAATGAAGACTTTGGAGTGAATACCCTAAAATTAAATATTTATGAATCATTTAAAATAATAAATCGTTTAAAACCAATCCAAATGTTTATTTAAATGACCAGATAAACATTTCCCTTTCCGATAGTTTTCTTGAATAATATGATACAGGATGCAGTATTCCATCTTCTTGTGGCTGTTTTAGGGTAGCGCCTATAACTTTAAAACTGGCGTCTGTTTCAATGAAGACGGGCATCTTATAATCGTAAATTGACAATATTGGAGCCGTACATAAATAATCTTTTATCATATTAAAAGCTTTTCGCAATCATCGGACCATTCAAACTTCACATCTTTTCTTAATAACCGATGCAATGGTTCCAGCTTTTGAGAACTATTTTCTAAATATCTCAGGTAAAAGTTGATTGAACCTAAAACACTTCGTACTCCAGTCTTATCTGATGGTCTTTGTAGGTTTTGAATTGAAACTAAATTACCTTGGGCTGGTGATACTCTGTTCTTTGAAATGGTGTGGCCTAAATATTTGACAGATTTAGCTGCAAACAAACACTTGACTAATTTTAGTTTGAATCCTTCAGCATCAGTCATCTGCAAAAATTGTTCGATATGTTATAATGCCCAACAAAAAATAAAGGCCCCATTTTAAATTTGTTTCCAGTAGGAACTGAAAAATCAAATGAGTCATAGGGGAAATCCCAAGGTAATCCCCAAACATTTAACCTACCTGCCCCTTCCCCTTTCCACGATGGATATATTTCAGATATCTGTTAGATCTCCTCAGGTGAGTACCAATGTTTGATTTCTTGTCTTAGATTTTTGAAAACTTTTTGTATGTTTTAGAACTAAAGATAAATGTTTAACATTCGAAACTAGTTTTCAAATAAAAATAATACTAATAGAAGTTGCAATTAATTCATCAATCCTAGTAATACAATTAGGATTGATGAATCGTTTTGCCACTTCTATAGGAATTTTTTTATTTGAAAGTTAAATAAACTAGCTTCGAATGTTAAAAATTCATCTTCAGTTCTAAAACGTACAGAATTTTAAACACATCAGCACTAAGTTACATGGATTATATGTACCAAAGTTTTCGAAATTCTAAGACAAGAAATCAAAAATTTTGATACTTAACTAAGGAGGCCTAATGGAAAGGGCTTCTAAAAGATATTTTCCTCTTAAAAGGTTGATCATTGAAGCTTCAACGAATGCTTAAACCTGAGGATACTTCTGGAATTAACTCTTATTAGTAAACGTGATCATGAGCTTGTCATCTTCTGATGCATAAAACTCCAACGGGATCTCTAGTCGATTTGGATTTCACCAAAGATCCTTCAGATCGCGATGAAGAAGAGCTCGCCCATTTCTCGTATTAATAATATAATCAATTCATTCATTATATATTCAACAAAATTGTTTGAATTTATTACACACTTTAATGAATAATGACTTGTTCTTGTATTAAAACTAAAGAATAAAGCAGTTTTTTTACGAGGCATTATACAGAAATTAATCTTGCAGCACTTTAACATAGCATGATAAAGTCTCAGTAACGATACTTCTAATAAACAGTCCTTTTCGTTATCTATTTATTAATATTTACAATTTTAAACAAAAAGTATTGAATTAACTTGGTTCTTCTCTGGTATCTTTTTCTCAGGGTCACTCCTAAATAGACGTATGCAGGTGTTTGGATATGCAGATCATCAGAACCTTGCTGGAAGGACACTGGAGGCAGCTAAGAGACGCCTTCAAGGTTCTGGTAGCGACAACACACGAATTTACTAATAAACACGGATAAAACCATGTACATTTGTGCTAACCCAAAGCAGTATATTAGGGAAGGCTTTGTACAGTTGGGTTCACTCAGACTACGAGTGATAAGAGAATTCGTCTACTTAGACTCCCTTTGCACTTCAAAAACAACTCCAGCCCAACAACTTGTCTAAATCGACAGATTTCAGATTATACACAACTTTGATTCTTTCTGGTTCCGAAACCTGGACTTTTACAAGATCTCGGGAACTCGAACTGGCCAGGTTTGAAAGGAAGATCCTGAGAAGAATTTATGGAGCTGTTAATGTTAACGGGGAGTGGAGAAAAGGAACCAATGTTCAGCTGAAAGCATCAGACATGAACTTAGTTAAATCCTTTCGATTGCAAGGGATGCAATATCACGACGAAATCCCATCTTGAGTCCTATCGGAGCAAATATTTGAAGCACGGATGGTACCATTTACTCTTCGATGGGAGGACTGTATTGCTGCAGACGTATTATAGATACACGGCATTCGAAACTGTCTTAGAGCGTTTGTCTGATAAGAGTTGAAGAAATCGAAAGCGTCGAGCAGTTTCTTGTCCTTTTAGATTTGTATTTGGAAGTATGGCGTTTATCCAAGTGTAGCGGATTTGTTCATCAGGTAGCAGTGCAACATCATTAAACAATACTGTGGAACAGGAATTCATAGGTTCCTGATGCAGGGTAAAGGTGATTTGATGGGATTTATTTTAAGCCTCCAGTTTCGACACCATCCATAGATTTAAGGTTTGATAAATGAGATTAAAGTTATTGAGTTGCAAGGAATGTATCATTATTTACTGGCGTCCCACAAGTGTCATCAGCTTACGTGTTGAGTACAGTTGGAATGTCAGCTTTATATACTTTGTGGAGGATTGGACCTAGGATACTTCAACGAGGAACACTGGTAGACTATGCGAAGAAAAACTATGACACTCTCTGCAGGTTTTATCGCTGGAATGGGATGTATAAGTAACATATACACATAACATCTGTATTGTTCCAGCACTGTTCGCATAATTTTGGCTACCAACATAACTTGAGATACGCATGATGGCATGGAAGGAACAATCCTAATAGCAAGATAACGTTGATACAGCATTAAATTATCAAGGGGATCAGAAGACATTCATTTTGTTTTTTTGATATTAAATAAACTTTTTCTTTCAATTTTGTTCTTGCATAGCTCTGTTTTGATCTGAAAGACAAAATGGTGGTTAAAAAACGAATCTTAGCTAATGTAAGTGACTAATATTAAAGAACTATTGATGTAGAAGTTAAGGTAAGAATGAAAAACAGGCGATTATAGACTGTATAAATAGGTCAGAGTTGAGAATTGTTATGGTGAGAATTAAATATAATGTTAAATACAGACAATATTTGGTTGCTGGATATAATTATAATTATGCTAGGCATTCTAATTATGGTTATTTAATGTATTTTGTATAAAGGTAAACGTTTGAAATCGTGTATCATGTACCTCTGTAGATACAGTTCGTAATTATTTGAAGTATTGGTTTTTATGATTATCAATTAGGCCCCATCCTCTACACGATATATAAAGCTGACATCCCAACTCATCCTACCACTGTTCTCACCACTTACGCTGATGACACATGTGTGTTATCAGTAAACAATAATCCTTTCATTGCCTCCCAAGCACTCCAATCCCATATCCTAAGCCTTCAAGAATGGAGTCAAAAATGGAAAATCAAAATAAATCTCGCCAAAAACCCTTCGTCGTAAACCTACGACTTCCTGTCCTACAGTATCCTTTAATGATATTCCACTAATCCCTGTTGAATTGATCCGCTACCTAGGGCTCCACTTGGACAAACGTCTTACTTGGAATCCACATACAACACTAAAAAGACAAGCAACTGCTCGTCGTTACAGATAACTTCAACATTTATTAGACGAACGTTCAAAGCTACAAATTAATTACAAAAGACTAATATACATGACTGAGAGAGACTAATATACTTACGGACGTACGGAGTTGAGCTTTGGGGCTCCACTAAACCATCCAATTCATCTCGTATCCAATCCTTACAATCCAAAATCCTTCGAAAAATCCTCAATGCTCCTTACTTTGTCACCAATAAACTTAACCATTAAGATCTGTTGCTATATGTTGCTGATTTAGTCCAAACCAGATATCTATCCTTTTATAGTAAGCTCCATAGCCACTCAAATCCCCTAATTTCTCAACTTGCTTCCCAGACCATTCCAGATAATCCTCCAAGGCGTTTGCAAATAAGATGGCCCAGAGACCTTCTATTGTAGAATTTTTAATAAAGTGCTACTGATGAGTAGTTCTTTTCAAGTTTTGTCACGTTATTGTAATAGTTCACAGCACATTTAATTGATGTATATATTTTGTACAGTTGTAAATTTCAATAAATTGTTATAACAAAAAATAATTAAAAAAAAAAATATTAATTATCATAGTTAATTTTTAAATATTTGTATTATTTATAGTGCTGCTATTTTTATGTTTTGTTATTGTCCATAGTTGTTCACCTTTACAATTTGTACAGTTTAAGACTATAAAGTAGACTTTACACACGGTTTTACCCTAGTCAAACAATGTGATAATTATTTTATATATATATATATATATATATCAATGGTTACAGAAATACCTCCAGTAAATATGCGGTAATTGCAATGGAGAGTAATTGCAAAGACTTTTAGAGGGACTTCACAATGGTATCACTCTTATGAAACTTTTATAATAGAAGGAGGCCCTTTTTTTCGCAGGATTGCGAGGAATGGAATGGGAATCAATTTTAGTAACAAGAGGATTTGGGTGACATATGAGGAATTAAGAGCATTGTGGATTAGTTCATTTGTAACAAAGTAAGGAGCATTAAAGATTTTTCGAAGGATTTTGGATTGGTGTAATTGGATGCGAGAAGAATTAGATGGTTTGGTGGAACTCCACAACTCTATACTATGATTTCAAATAGGTCTGATGACGGTCATATAAATAAGTTTTTTGTTGAAAACGACTTGCAGCTTCTTATCTTTTCAGTCTTGTATAAGGGTTACTTGTGAATCTCTTGTTTAGATAAAATCCGTGGTATCTTATATGTTCAACATTATTTAACGGTACTCCACTAAAGGATACAGGAGGACAGGATGAGGTTTTCGACGCAGTGTAAATGTTATTTGCTGAGATTTGGTGGGAGCCATCTTAGTTTTCCAGTTATGACACCATTCTTCAAAGAAATAAACTTTCAATTCAAACTTTCGAATGTCGACTATAGTTGATTATTGAAATACAAATAAACACTACAAATTAAGACTTGCTAATAAAAGTGAATTAAAAGTAAAAATTCTACACTCGTCTAATTTTCAGTAAAAAAATGATTTGCAACAGCGATAATATAGTATTAGAAGAATTAGGAAATTATCTTGCTCATAAAAAGAAGGGGATTGGTAGATTCTTTTTAAGATAAAGTTTCTTTAATAAGGTCAACTAGTACAGATGCATTGTGAATCATACATTGTACTTTTAAAAATATAAAAACCTAAACAAAATACTCATTTTTTGACATGGTTTTGAAAGGATAATATTTTTGTTATTCAATTTTCAAATTACTATTATTCATAACATTTCACTTTTTTTTTTCTTTTCATTGTTCTAGAAACAATAAAATACAGTCCAGTGAAAAATTATAGACCTAATAAAAATAAATTAAAATATTCCTATATTTGAAAAAATAAATAAAAAGAACCAAACATTACTTTTGGTTTCTTTTCACACTGTTGCACTCTCAGAAAACACTTGTAGCTTTTTCGAATTCAATCCACTATCCAAAATCCTTCGAAAAATCTTTAATGCTCCTTGTTATTTTACAAATAAATTTATACATAATGTCCCAAATGTTGCTGATATGGCCCAAACCAGATACATATTCTTCCATGATAAGCTCCGTTCCCACTCGAATCCATTAGTCTCCCAATTTGCTTCTAATTCGATTCCCGATAACCCTCGAAATCAAAGTTAAGAAAATGGACCATTACCTTCCGTTCCATACTATTAACTTCGAACCTATTCAATTCTTCTCCATAGTTAAAATCCTTAGTATTGCCTTCGAACAAACCTTTTCATGGAATATAATGTTTCCCAAATCTCTCGACGGGCTATATCCCTCCTTAATTCCTTTCTTTCCTAGATTCTTATAAGATTCTTCCGAAGCCTACCCGACAACTCCTGATCTTTTCTCTTACTCTCCCCCATTTCGATTATAGCAGTGTGGCATATGGTGGATTGTTTTGCCACACATCATATCTATATGCCGATATAAATGGCTTGATTCTTCATCTCGCAGAAATTACGTCCTTGCATCCTTCCTCTATCGGATAATTAATTCTCGCAATCCCTCCTACATCTATAACATCCTCCTGTTCGAATCATCGGTTTCCTCTCACATTACAAGATCTCGCTCCTCAGACCCGTATACTCCTTTCCATAAGTGTGCATCATTTGACCATTCCGTTATTTCCTGTTCAACTTCTTTATGGAATTCTCGATCCTATAACACCCGTAATGCTTCATCTCTGTCTATATTCAAATCTCTCCTATTTCAATATCTCCTTTCTCACCAGATTGACACATTAATTTGTTAAAAAAGCGATAAATATACGGTGCGCAGTGACATTTGAATATCGACCGACAGGTGGCGAGCACTATTCAAGAGAGGTTACAATGTTAAAGTGTTATATAGAAATTTAATTGATAATAGAATTGACTTAATTAAATTAAGCAGTTATTGAAAAAGTTATAAAAATGTGGTGTGACGAGTAGATCCCAAAAGATTAAAAATGTACCGATATGTAACTAGGGACATTCTGCAACAGAGTTTGCAATGGTAAAACTATTGAACCCATCTGTTATCAAATTTTAACATAATCTTCATAGTTCTAGAAAGGTTAACATTAGTAAAGTTTACCATAATAATAATTTAAATGTACAGTGTTGAGTGGGAGAAAAGAGGTTTGTTACACTGTTTATTAACTTATATGTTTAAAAATTAAAATCCAACCAAATCAAATCGATAAAATTATTTCAGCCAAATCAAACTCATTACCAAATCAAAATGTGAATTATTTGATTTTGGATATTGTGAGTGGAATTATGATCCATGGGCCTTCAGTTGTAAACACTGATAATGCTGACCATTATCCGCATGAGTTTCCTGATAGTTTCTGTCCATCTGGAGTACCAAATCATACATTAAAATTAATAATTGAATATCCAAATAGGCTTTTACGTAATATTCAAAAGATTCGGTGAAACTTAAAAAAATTTTAATCAAAATTTTGAAATTTTAACCAGGTTAAAAATTACTGCCTATCACGAAAATATCATTGAATAAATAATGCTCAATTTCAATAATGTGTACTTTGATACACCATTTTTATCAATAAGCAAATCAAACTTCAACTATTAGTTGAAATTATTTAAGTTCGTAACTCATGAGAGGGCGAAGCCGTGATCGGGAATGTTGGTATCCTATATTATGTTTCTTGTTAAACATACTCATTGTACGATTGTTTTCGTAATTTATGCTTATGTTCATTGTATTATTCTTAAGGGACATAGGTTTATTTTTTATTCTATTTTATTTCTATTGTACAATTAGTATAACGTCGTTTATTATAAAAAATTAATAACTCTTCAGGTGGGGCAATAAGAATTTCGCTTTTTTTTTTTTTTTTTTTTTTTTTTTGTATAATTTTGACTTTTTTCTCAAGGGAAAAATCAACTTATATTCTTTTAATCACTGTACAAAACTTGCACAAAACACGGAATAATCAAACACGAAAACACTTTTTGATTTGATTACGGTGAAACCCCAATTATCCGGATTGATTTGTAGAATAAATATATAAATATATATATATATATATATATATATATATATATATATATATATATTTATAGTTTATTAACAATTATTATTAGCCCGTCTTATTAGTTTTCATGACATGATGTAAATGTTACTGAACTTACATAAATATAATTCTTTTAACTGCCACATTTTTTATTATTCAATAAAATGCATAGTTTTTATCCAATACCCTAATTCAAATGTAAATCTGATTTTCCGGATCAAGTTCACTTTTCACTGAGTTTTACTGTATTCACAACAGCCTAAAAAAAACCTATCTTATTGAACGATCAACTGAGAAAACAAATAAATTGTGTAGAAAGAATAGAAAAATGTCCAGGAAAATCGAATCCAGGAAAACGGAAAACAATTGCGTTGTAAACTGGAATTATAAAATGTTTACGAAGTGATGCAGGTTCTATGTCCATGGCTATATATTTAGTGTTCCTTTTTTTATATAAAGGGTGAGTACCTTTTAGTATAAAAAAAAAAAAAATTGTGTGAAACTAGATCAAAAATGTAGAAAAATGCCGCAGATCCCACCTTTCTATTCCAATCCGTTGCAGATATACGATAAATCAAAGACTTTTTTGAGGAAACCACTTTTTTTTTACCATAAAAGCTGTAATATCTCCATTTTGTTTAAATATTTTTCCATCTTTGACCACATTTTCGGATTTAGCAATAAATTTTCTATAACAGCAAAGTATATTTAATCTTGAATTTTACCAACTTGGGATTTAAAGAACGGCTTGATCTTCACCTTATTTAGGGAAGTTACAATGTCTTATATTACTTCTACGCTCACCGTTTTTCGTAAAAACTATCCACAAAACGTCAAATCTCACAAAAACTTGCAAATTTAATCAGCTTTCGTATGATATGCTAAACGTAATAATTTTAGTTCAATATCATGGAGAAATTTACTTTTGAAACCAAAAAAACATGGTGTTCTCATTTGGCATACAAATCAGTTACTTGTGTAAATAAAGCATTATAATAATCTCCTAATGGAAGGAAACGCTACATGTACTTTGCCCTTATAGGAAATTTAATACTAAATCCGTAAATGTGGTCAAGATTTGAAAAATATTCAAACAAAATGGAGATATTACAGCTTTTATGGTAAAAACCGTGGTTTCCTCAAAAAAGTTTTTGATTCATCGTATATCTGCAACGGATTGGAATAGAATGGTGGATCTGCGGCATTTTTCTACATTTTTGATCTTGTTTTACCCAATTTTTTTTTTTATACTAACAAGGGGAGGACACACTCAGTCTCTCACGGATCTTGTTGGCAATTTTTTTGGAGGTTCCTGGTCAAAAAATATTAGACACGTATTTTGCCGTTCCGACCAATGGGCCCTAGAAGCCGAGAAAAAAAAATAAAATAGCATTAAACTAATTTATTTTTTTTCTCGAGTTTAAAAAATGATATCGACATAATTCTTGCACCAAGATTTTCAGTTTTGATTGCGAATTGAAGGAAAAATACAGTAGCTCCATAGATTTTGGTTTAGGTTAATTAAATTCTAAAAAAATGATTAGTTTTTCAAGCAAACTTCCTCTATAGATTTTTTCACACAAAAATTGAGGTCAGATTCTGTTCAGCACCCTCAAAAACATTAAAAAACGGTTATTCAACAAAATCTAAAAATATCATTTTTTTCACCCTCTTCCAGGAAAATGAAATTTTAGAACCGGTTATTGGTTACATACCTTTAAATCGTCATTACTTTGTCATGCAATTCACTGGTTGGTATCGCTGGAAAGAGGAGGGTCTCAGCTTTCTTTTGATGTATATAAATGTAAAATTCGATGAACAAAAACCTATTAAAAAAATTGGAAAATCCGAAAAACATTTAGATTTTTAACTTGAGTTTGGAACCAAATACATTTCAAGCGTATTACCACCCTATATTTTGTGTAAAAAAATAAAGTTGATCCGTTAAACCGTCTAAGCGTAATTCATGTTTTTATCAATTTAAACAAAAGTTGCCTACCATTTGGTCAGGCAAACTTTGAAGTTTACAAACTTTTATTTTTCTATTTGGATGAAATTTCGTATTTAAGGGTTCTTTTGAATGCTGAATTCGAATCCGATATAGGTTTTTGTGAAAAAATTATATTGAATATACTTCACTTGAAAATTTTTAGCTTTTACACTGTAAAATGTAATAGAAAATTCTTTTAGCCCTAGAATTCCATCTCAGCACCCTCAAAACTCAGGAAACGTATGTATATATATAGATATCAAAAATAAAAAAAAAAAAAAAATATATATATATATATATATATATATATATATATATATATATATATATATATATATATATGTACTAATTGGGAGAAATAATTTGTTACTTTAATTATTATTAAAATAATTATAATTATTAATTATTTATTGTAATAAGTTATTACAAATTAATATAGTGAATTGCATGACAAAGTAATGACAATTTAACTATGTATGTAACCAATAATCGGTTTTAAAATTTCATTTTCCTGGAAGAGGGTGAAAAAAATGATATTTTTTGATTTTGTTGAATAACCGTTTTTTAATGTTTTTGAGGGTGCTGAATTAGAATCTGACCTCAATTTTTGTGTGAAAAAAATCTATAGAGGTAGTTTGCTTGAAAAACTAATCATTTTTTTAGAATTTAATTAACCTAAACCAAAATCTATGGAGCTACTGTATTTTTCCTTTAATTCGCAATCAAAACTGAAAATCTTGGTGCAAGAATCATGTCGATATCATTTTTTAAACTCGAGATAAAAAATAAATTAGTTTAATGCTATTTTATTTCTTTTCTCGGCTTCTAGGGCCCATTGGTCGAAACGGCAAAATACGTGTCTAATATTTTTTGACCAGGAACCTCCAAAAAAATTGCCAACAAGATCCGTGAGAGACTGAGTATGTCCTCCCCTTGTAAGAGGTACTCACCCTGTATATTTAAAACCCTTGTGGAACTTGTGTAAACATTATACCAGCGTAAAATTGTGTTTTAAAAACTTTAATTTACCATAATCGACTGATCCCCGTGGAGCAGATCCGCTACCTAGGCCTCCATCTGGACGAACGACTTGCGTAGGAGACTTATAAAATAAAAAAAAATGCTCGTCGTTTGCAACTACTTCAAGGTTTACTAGCAACCGACCAAAGCTTCCAATTAATTACAAAAGACTAATTTACATGACTGTAATTAGACCCAATTGTGCAATGGACCATTGGACGGAGTTGAGCTTTGTGGCTCCCTTAGATCATCCAAAGTTATTTAATTGCTTAAATTAAGGTTCAAATCCTATTGCTTTTCTTGAAGATTTTATTTTACTTTTACAAAGGTACAATAATAAATAATTTAGTGGAATGTGACTTTATTGACTTATCACTAAGCTGTGAGGCTTATTGGTAGCACAATAAAAGTTCTTAGGCCACCTTCTTTTCAGATCTTTTGGATACATCGAGAATCAAATGGGAAGCAATTTGGAAGACTTGAGGATTCGAGTGAGTATGTATTCAGCTTTTCATGGAAGGTTTGGGCCAAATCAGTAACATATGGGCATTTAGATCTTTAAAGATAAGTTTGTTTGTGGTATTGAGGAATTTACGAAGGAATTTTGGATTGGAAAAGAGAGGAATAGGAAGGCTTAGTGGAGCCCCAAAGCTCTGTAAATTCCAAATGGGACAAAGACTTAATTACTGTCGTGTAAATAAGTCTTTTGTAATTTATTGAGAGCTTTGAACGATTGCCTTGTAAATGTTGGAATGATCCGATTAATAATCTTATAATTATATCACTAAAATATTATTCTTTCAATACTTTAATTAAAAAATATTTTATCTAGGTTTTTATATTTTTAAGAGCGCTATGGGTCATTCACATATCTGGAGCGATTCAACTGACTGTAAAGCTATGAGGCAATCGAGTAAATATTGTGAAACTTTCGTCCTCTGCTTGCTGTAAGTTTGCAAACTTCCGAGGATAAGCTGGGCACTCTGTCACCGAAAATTCTGTACAGTTATTTAGTGGCAGTAAAACTGTCAACTGCAACTGGCACCCTTTTACTTGATTGAAAGGGTCCGTACCTTTACTTGCAACTCCGAATATTTCCTGTACCTGCTCCACTTAGCGTTACTCCGAAATGGAGGGTTGCAAAACACGGCTGTAGTTCCAGCAGAATAAAAACAATTCTCAGGCAAATATCATGATTGGATTTAAAATTAAAAAAATAAAAGATGTTTAGAAAATGTAAGTAACTTTGCATAAAGGTTCGGAAACGTAAGGACAGCTCAGGTTAATCAAGAAGTTTGAACCACCGATCAATGTGGACGGCAAAAGTAAATATAAAATTTTAACAATTAAAAAGATGGAATATAATACAATCATATAAATAATATAATATTGAGTAACGAAAATCTATGATTATTTTTTTTTTAAAACTATTTACTGATATTTACAACTATATACAATATATACTTGCCAGTGCAGTATAAATAAATTGGTACCTGTTTTGGGCCAAATCAGCAACATATAGAACAATAAGATCATTATAAATAAGTATGTTTGTAAAAAAATACTTAAAGAGCATGGAGAATTATACTAAAAAAAAAAAAAAATAAATTACTTTTTAATAAAAAAACAGACAGCTAAGGAATACTAAAAAACGTTATTGAAATTTTTAAACACCGTACCAATATAAATGGAAAGTTGAGCTATTTTTAATAGTTTTACCAAATATAAGAAGGTGTAAAAGATTTCTCTGTCTTCCAATTATCCAACGCGGATATGCAACTTCCAAGGAAAATTCACAAAAACAAAAGACCAAAATTAACGTAATGTGTTTTTTAAACTATTGTCATTAACAGTAAAAGGTCTAAAATTAAAAGTATGAGCTCACAAGCATTCATGTGCTTATTTGTTTGTATTTAAAGCGTGGTATATTTCCTTGTAGTATTTAATTTTAGATCCCATAGTTCGTCTTATTCTACTATAAGGATTAGGAAATGAATATAATACTTGTAAAAATTAGAATAATCCAGCAATTTTAAGTTTTTTTTCTATGAATCGTACGGACAATCCGCAAATCTTGTGGGTTCCGCAAGTCTCCAAACTACTAAAAAATCTGTCCACATTGTCATATATTGACAGATTTGGATAAATGAATAAAGAAACAAAATACAACGGTTTCTCGGTAAAAAAGATAATATGAGAGGAGCGGATATTGATAAAATGCTTTTGATATATTTTTAATAAAAGTATATAAGTAAATTCTTGATGGATTTGCACCATCATTCAAAACTGTAATAAATCATATAAATTTTTATTTCATAAATTTAATTTATTTTTTTTAAATAATAATTTAAACGCTGTTTGTTTTTGTTATTTAATGGTTTAATAGCTAATACATTTCATATGCTCTTGTTTAGGAATATGTGGACGTAAAAATACCAAACCAATATGATTCTTTAATATTGTTGGATTCAATTATATATTTTTTTTAACACACCTAAAAATATACAGAAATATAAAAATATTAAAATATCTAAATAAACGCTGAAGAAAAATAAATATCTGGCGAGGTCAGGGGGTTTGTTTCTTTACCGTTTAGGTACGGTTTACCCGTTACATAGCGGGACTAAGGGTGCCCGTAACCCAATTGCTCCGAGGGTGGAGTGGGGAAGACTTTTACAGGTACAGCTAAAACATTTGTTTTTTTTTTCTTTACCCAGCACCCTATCCGAAAAACACCGACATCATCTTTTGATTTATAGCTTCTAGAGCAATTTCAAAATTATGAACTAGTGACATATCCTAAAATCATTTAAATAATTGATTACAAAGGAACCTCATAAGAAATATAGCGAGATCAAGAATCGATTATCCAAAATCGATTGCTGGGTACCGATCAAAGCCGCTGTTGTTTTTTTCAAAATCAGTGTCTCAAGGATTAAAAATTTTTTTAAAAAATAATTTGCTGACATATTTACAATTACAAATCTTTTTTTTTTTTATACATGTGCCAATCTAAAGTCCTCTACATAATAAACATAGTTTTATGCTTAAGTAAGTAGTTTTACACTTTAAAGGCCGGTTTACACACAACGTCTCATTGTACGTTTTGTCAGACAGGACGAATCCTTTCCAATAAGGCAGGCATAGCGTGTAAACAGCAAAACGTATGTCCTATCGAATCGAAATGGAATTTATTATCAGAATGATCATTATGCGAGAACTGACAGAACCAAATGTAACGTGTAGACGCATGTTGAGACAAGACGTCTGATCTTGCCTAAGTTAGTTCATGACTTGCTCCATTCCAGTTCGCTTCCTTTTCCCCAAAACAACCTAGCAATGTCAGACTTATGGCAATGCACCCACATTTTTCTTGTGAAATACATTGAACTGTATAAAAATATGTGGCAAGTAAAACAAACTTCACACAACTCAAGAGTTTGGATTGGAACTGAGGTAGAAAACGGAAGGGAAAACACATTGTGTGTACTAGGCACTAGACAAAACGTACTTTTTGTATGCGCTACAAAACGTACAATATGACGTAGCGTGTGAACCGGCCTTAATAATTAGACGTAAACAGTAGAAAAATTAAAGATAGGTGGAAACCCTCATAAAACAAAATTACTTATAGATTTTTCTGACTACTTCAAAATTTACTAGACAAGCGTTCAAAGCTCCCATTAAATGGACTATTAAAGTTGACTGTTAAGATGAATGGAGAAGATAATCAAGAATGCAGTCAAAGAGAAACACCACGTCCAAGTAGAAATACTTCAATGCGTGCCAACGTTTTAACCTGCCTAACAGGTCTTCTTCCGGGCTATAATGAACAAAATACTAGATGTGACAAAAACGACAGCCGATAAACAGATGTCAAACATAACACAGAATTATATGGATAAAAACTATATACAATGAAGGCTATAGAAAAGCACTCATACATAAATTAGTAATAATACAAAACAGCAAGGTAAAGTTAAGGACAAGACTGGAATGATAAAAAGAAGAAAAAAATTGTAAGGATTGTGAATAAAAGGATAATCAATGAAAAAATAAAATCTAATAGGACAGAAGGAAATTTAAAATAAATAAAAATATGGAAATATTCACTACACTTAATAATTTTTATTTATTTTTTCTTCTTATCATTCCTGCCTTGTCCTTAACCTTACCTTGCTGTATTATTACTAATTTATGGATCTTTTCTTTTCTATAGCCTTCATTGTATATAGTTTTCATTCCATTTGTCATCTGTTTATCGGTTGTTGTTTTTGTCACATCTAATATTTTGTTCATTAAAGCCCTGAAGAAGACCTGCAAGTCGAAACGTTGGCAGGCATTAGAGTATTTTTACTTGAACGTGATGTTTCTCTTTGACTGCATCCCTGATTATCTTCTTCTCCATTAAAGGAATCTAATCAAATATTAAATGCAGAGTTAAATACCTAAATTTAAAATCTACAATCAAGACTGTCTTATATAGCAAAGAGGTTCCTGTAACAAAGTGCCGAGATTTAGTGAACGTAAGCGTAAGCTCTGATTCTGACCTTACTTACACTGAATGAGATGCATACATCTGTCTGAGATATGATCCTTTAAACCAATTTCAACACAACCTCACCTCTTACGATAAGTACTAAGTTGTAGGCTCAAAGGATGGAGTTCACTCCGCAAAGAAATAATTGCAAGCCTGATGAAAAAATTCTGAAATATCTAATATCTTCACAAAAAATATTAAAATTCGCATATTTTAGTTTCTGTGAAAGGAAGAAATTGATTTTTTTTTTTTTTTTTTCGACCAGTGCTGTCAAAAATTCGGACTATTGGAATATATGTGGAACCTCGAAATAGCGAGTTCCTTGATATCGGAAAAGAGTTTAGACTGATCAAAGATTCTACGAAGAATTAACTGTAACCCCCCTGACATTTGTTTCCGGGTTTTTTCAGTTTCTGATAAAACACTTGTGCGATACGTTTCGTTTTATGTTGTTCCTCAATATTTTTTCTATTCTCAAAAATGTTAAAGCGTAAAACCCTTTCGTATGAAGAAAAATTGAAAATTATTCAAGCCATATATCGAAGTCATTCAGAAATCACCTCAATAAATCGAACCTTGATATATCGAAACCCTCGATAATTCGAAGTTTTCTCGTTCCAGATCGAGGTTCCACTGTATTTACAAAAACTTAATTGAAAGCAAGTCAAGAAGACATATTATTGGGTACTTAGCTTTCCATCATGCCTCACGTGTCAGAAGGTAAGTAATTCCAAGCTAGGAGGAGTATAGAATGGGAAACTCCAAAGGGCATCTAGTAGAATTGAATGTTTTAAAAAGGATAAAAGTACAACACTTTACTTTTTACGATATCAGCTGTGAAAATATTGAAGTGGTGTGTGTTTTTCCATATCCAGGATCTGTAATAACACTTGAAACAAATGAATTGGAAGAATTAGAATGTATGGCAGGAAACAGAGCGTATTATGCACTAAGGCACAGTATAAAGAGTCATCTTTCCTGACATTGAAGCTAATACCTAACACTATGAACATGACAGTTGTAATCGACTGTGTGTGTCTGTATTGTGAATAAGTTGAGAATCAATCTATTCTTTAGGTCTCAAGTTTGTAAAATTCAATGTTACATGTGCTTTGGTCTTATAGGAAATTTATTGTTGAATCAGAAATTGTGGTCCTATTTTGAAAAATATTTTAACAAAATGGAGATATTATAGCTTTTATGGCAAAAAAATGGTCTCCAAAACAAAATCTTTGAATTATGATATATCAGCAACGGATTGGAATTGAAAGATGTGTTCAGCGGCCTTTTTCTTCATTTATGGTCTAGTTTCACCTTTATTTATTTATTTTTTAAACAAAAAGGGAATCACCCTGTATATGTATAAGGGTTTTGTCGTCAGTGATCACAAACGAAAAATGGCTTGTACTTTTATATAACGGTATAGATGTTTTATTTTTATTGTTTTATTAATCAGGGAAGAAACGAATATAAAACAAATTTATCCCTCATTAAATAAATAACCATAAATATATACAGTTTTTTTAATAATATAAAGGTTCAATCACTTTCAAATATCTGGTCATAATTATAATTTTATGATAATATAAATAAAAATATTGAAAAATCGTTTTTAAATTAATATAATTTTGATAAGATAAAGTGTCAATAAATAAATAAATCTAAGTAATAGGAGATAAATTGCGGTAATATAGATACCAAGATAGAAGGATTGCATCTTTATATACCAATATTACTGTTGGGTTGTCCCACAAGAATTGTCCGATTTTGTTTTAAATCTTAATGTTTTTGGATGAATAAAGCGTTGTCTATTCATTCAAAATATTTACATTCTATGAATAAGATATACTAACCCTTGAGTTACTAACAGATTTACCCCTTCCCCCCCGCAAATAGACATACAGATAGTGTAGTGTAGTATATTTTAATGTTAATTTTATCTACCGAAAACTATAAAAAACCGTGGAAAACGAAGTAGTAGACTTTCTTTAAATGGATGGATAACCACACAGACTCATTTGTAATTTACTAAAACAAACACAACCTTAACAAGACTATCATGAAATTAAGAGTAAAACCACTTGAGGTACGCTTGATGGTATCTATGGATCAATACAATTAGGATTGATGAATTAATTGCCACTTCTATTGGAATTATTATATTAGAAAACTAGTTTCGAATGCTAAACATTCATCCTCAGTTCTCAGGAGGTCTAAGAGATAACTTAAATATACTACACTATTCCTTACTATCTGAAAAGACTTGCCAAAAAAACTTACGATAAACAACAATAAGAATTCTCATTTGTGGGTGTTTTTCTGAATATTTCTGATAATGTTTGTATCTATGAAATAGTGTAGTATTTTTTACTGTTAATTTCATGATATTCTTGTGAGGTTGTGTTTGTTTTAGTAAATTGTAAATGAGTCTGTGTTAGCATCCATTTATTAAAAGGAGGTCCACTACTTTATTTACCACGATTTGTTGGTTTTTTTTTTTTTTTGTGGATTTATTGCACGATTTATTAACTTTTTAGTGGTGTTTAGTTTATAACTTTTGGGTCATTGGTTCGTATAATGTAAATATCTTCCGGAAGTATAGGTTTTTTTCAACCATTCTGTTTCTATTGTTTTATTAGGGTTACGAATTAAATGTAAGGCTAGACAAGATATATTCTAACGCCTAGATTATATATTCTAACGCATGTTTTTGTAAATATTTATATTTTAGTTAACTTTATGTCTAGAAATAACCTCTATCCATCCTCCCGCAGACAATATTTCCTGTGCACTTTCCTGTATCATGTCATTAATAACCATTGTCCACTCTACATCTATAACCTATTGAAATTCAAGTCTTCCGTCCACTCCCAACTCACAAGATCACGTTACTCTAACCTATATACTCCTTTCCACCGAACAGCATTATACCAACACTCCTTCCAAGCTCGATCTACTACCCTCAGGAACTCAATCCCTCCTGAAATTAGACATGCTGCTTCCTTAAACTCATTCAAAACTCTCCTATTCCAATATCTCCGTAAATCCCTGTTAAATGCCGCAAATATGAGTTATAATTAAAGATCAAGTTGATAATGCTCAGCGTATCCGATGCCTATGAATTTGCCTCAATAAGTATTTATTGTATAATTTTAAATTCGTTTTTGTTTTGCTAACAATTGTTTTTTTCTGTGTTTTTTTCTCATATAAGTATATATACAAGCCATTGTATAGATTAAGATGTGTGAATATATGTTTTTATGTATCTGTAAATATTTCGTCTTATCAACATTCAAGCAATTCTTAATATTTCTATAAACACTTAATTATTATATCATCATATTGTTATTATCATCATTATTACTTTTCTCTCTCTGCCTTTTCTTATTTATATATTTATACCAAAAGCCCATAAACCATATTAAAAAACCATATCCTCTATTCGCACCCTTTTCCTGAACAGTAATCCAATCCAATTCTACTCCTCGGTCAAAAATCTTGAAGTCGTTTTTGGTGAAACCCTATGCTGGAAAAATCACGTATCCGAACTTTCCCGCCGCACCATCCCTATCCTAAAACGCCTCAATTACGTTCACCACCTTTTCCCTTTTGAAACCCGCAGGTTACTAGTTGCCTATCTCATCTTCCCCTACTTCGACTACTGCTGTGCTGTCTATGGGAGTGTTTCTGTTGATCTCGAGGCCAGAATCAAAAGACTATTTAACTGCTTTATCCGTTTTATTTTCGGGATCCCGAGAAGCGCCCACATTGCGCAGTTTTATGCGGAGTTAAAGTGGCTTATTCCTTCCTACCGTCGCCAGTATTTCCTGGCATCCTTACTTTTTCAAACCGTCCAATCCCATCATCCACCTTACATTTCCGAACTCCTTCAATTCAAATCCTCAATTCTTACCCGCCAAACCCGATCCCGTCAATCAGATTTGCATACTCCTACTCATTGCTCAGCCACTTTCAACAGATCTTTCGTAATTCGATCCTCTTCTCTCTGGAACTTCATCCCTCTCAACATTCGTCATTCAATTAACCTCTCTACTTTCAAATACCACTTCTTTAACCACCTACTATCCACCCAGATCCTGTCCTCCAGATCCTGTCAATAGCCACTTTTTAGTTGTTATAAACTATAAACTATAATTATAAACAGTTTATATTCAAGAAATCTTTTTGTTTTTGTAAATAATTATCATAAATTTTCTGTTACTTTTTATTAATTTCTTTTTACTCCTCTTTTTTTTATTATTATTGTCTGTTACTTTGTTATGAAAATATTTTTTTATTCTAAGGCTCTGAAGGCCCTTGGTTGTACATAATTTTTTATTATAAGGGACTTAAGGTCCTAGAATAAATAAAGAGCTTTATAATTTCAAAAAAAAAAAAAGTGCTATTAACAATTGTATATACATATATTACCTTTTATACATATTATTATCTTCGTTTGAAATTAAGATAGCCAGACTATTATACAACCTTATTATACAAGTTTGTTATTCTTAGGGGACAATATGTCCCAGAATAAAGATTATTTTTTCATTTCTGTTCATTATATATATATATATATATATATATATATATATATATATATATATATATATATATATATATATGGATAATGTTTTGACTGTTACTATTAGATGTGTATTAAGGTTCTTGAGGTTTAAACAGTAAACAAAATCACTATTTTGGCAACGTTTCGAAACTAGATTGTTCTAATAATCATGCCCTACAGTGAAAAAACAGGTTACAATAAAATTATATAATTTATACAAGTTATTATTATATATAGTTTTATACAAGCTATTTTTATTTAAGTTATTTATTAAATTGTTATAATTTAGTAGTAGGTACCAATAGCATATCCACCAGTAACATTGTAAGTAGTTTCATACTCATCCATATTTTGTAATTATATGTAGTTAATTATTCTAACGCATGTTTTTTATATATTAAATAGTAGCTAACTTTATGTTTTGAAATAACTTGTATATCTTATATAATTTTATTGTAACCTGTTTTTTCTCTGTAGGGCATGACTGTGAGAACATTATAGTCTAGAAACGTCGCAAAAATAGTTGTTTTTATTTATTGACTGAACCTCATGAACTTTATTAAACATCTAATAGTAACAGTCAAGACATAATCCGTATATATATATATAATTAATTAAGTAAAGCAAGTAATGCACGATATCTCTGATAGATAGATAATAATGTATTATGTCTCTCTGTGATGTTTAACGCTCTCCACAACCGGAGATATTAATGTAATACATGAAAAAAAAATAACAAACAATATCATATTTTATAAACATTCCATTTCCCCCCTTAATTCCTTATATTAACCTTGTTTTACTTAATCTGATTTGTGAAAAATGTGATAACATTTTATGGCATATTACTCTAGCAATAAATCATGTTTTGTTACAGTCATAAATCTTTGTAAGGCTGGTGAAATTATGTTGGCGATTAACTTTCTTTGTATCCGTTGCCGACAGATCTTTATTGCCGATTAGAATCAATACAGTGTTTGACAGCAGTGACGTTAGTGAATCACTGTCGATTGTCTTTTTATAACATCTGTTCATTGGTAGCGCTGTACTTGTAAAGTTGTAATTGATGACTTTTGTAATTTTTTTATTTCAATTAACCGATATTTTAATTGTATATGTCGTTTCTGGGGACTCCAACATTTGCTAGACAATACATGACAGCAATTAGACACATTTTGACAAACGGAGTTAACCTTTGGGGCTCCATTAAATCTTCTAATTCTTCTCATATCCAACCCTTACAATCCAAAATCCATCGAAAAATCCTAAATGCTCCTTACTTTGTCACAAATAACCTTATCCATAAAGACCTCAATGTTCCTTATGTTACTGATTCAGCCCAAACCAGATACCTAACCTTTCATAATAAACTCCACGACCATTCAAAATGACTAGTTTCTCATCTTGCTTTCCATTCTATTCCTTATATCCCTCCAAGGCGTCTGAAAAGAAGATGGCCTCGAGACCTTCTCATATAGAACTTTTCAGTGATGTGCCGGTACCAAAATTTTTGATTCTCGGAACTGGTACTGATACCATGATGGTACTGATGAGACTGATGAACTGTTTCATTAGATTTATCTTCGGGATCCCCAGGCGGTCACACGTTACTTGCCGATATTCTGAGCTTGGGTGGCTCTTTTCTAAATCCCGACTGTAATACTTTCTGGGTACTTTCCTATTCCAATGTCTAAAAACCTTCCTATATTCTTGATTTATTAAATCTGCGTTTATTAACCTGTATATCCCCTCACATAAAACCGCTTCCTTTGACAAATCCTTCGTCATTCGTGCTACCTCCTTCTGGAATTCCCTACCCTCATCTATTCTTAAAGCAGCTTCCATAACTTCCTTTAAAAATAATTTATTCCTGTACCTTTTAGACAATCACTGTTCCGCAAATATGTCAATAATAAAATAAATACTTAGAATTACTTTTCTTTTTTTTTCTCTTTCTTTCTTTTATATGTTCATATACATACGATTGTATTCTATGTTACATTTATTATTTCATATATTTATTTATTTTTATTTTTTTTTATTGAATTTTTTTTCCTGTAAAAAATGTATGCAGTAATTATAAAAGCATCTAATTTGTAAATAATAGGGCAGACAATTGTACTTTTTTACTGTGCATTATTTTTATTCTTAGGTGACAGTAAGTCCCAGAATAAAGTTTATTTTTTAATTTCATTTCATACCAAGAAATCGATTTTCGATTCTTGGTACCTCGGTTTAAATATAAATTGAAACGGTAAGCTAAAAAAGCTAATCGAATCAATAAAAAAAAAACATTAATAATTTCAGACATTTATAAGTTTACCGCCAGTAACATATGTTGTCTATGGCATGTAATATATGTTATTGATTATAATTTAGGCAATGTACAATAATATAATTCAAATCACAAATTCGCATTTAAGAAGATAAAATTCCAAGGTTTCATTCATTGGTTAAGGGATTGAAAATGTTACTAAACCCTTTCACCGGACATTGTAGAAGCAAGGGGTTTGTTTTGTGTATTATGGTTCGAAATCTTCTTTTTCTTTATTTTTATTCTTGATCACACTTCACTAAGATTGTATTCACTCCAATGATGTTTTCAGATTTAAATTCTGCAGTCCATAAGAAAAGAAAACTGCTTCCCATTGTCGAGGCATGTTTTCAAACATTTCTTCCTCCTCTAAGATAGTGGCATAATGATTATTTCGCAGGGTTCATGACCCGTTAGAATAACAAAAATGTACAATAAAATGTTATTATTGCCTGAGTGGCATTATTGATTAGAGATTGTAATCTAATTTGATTCCCGTTTTGCTTGTAGTTCGATGGGATTTGTTTTTAATCCTGAGCTAAGTAAAAGGGGCCACTTCATTAGGGGAAGAATTGATGTTGACAAAACTATTGCTCAAGTCAATGGTATCTATCGGTTCCTAAGAATCGACTTTGAATAATCGATTCTCGACACCGATTTTTATCTCAAGAATCGATGGAACCAAGATCGACATTTGGAACAGACACATCCCGAGAACTTTTAAGCGCTACCACTGGGTAGTTGCTTCACAAGAAATTGTCATGTTATATAAAGTTGTAAACTACTAGCTGAGACCTGGGATGAAGCCAAAGAAAAGACCCTCAAACTACAAAAACAAGCAGAAAAAATAGGTCTTAAAATTTCCGTCGATAAGACCAAAATAATAACAAACTTATTAATGGATCAAAAAGCAGAAAAAAGCAATGGAATCTAGAAGAAATAAAGTTGAACTGGCCTTCCAACTCACCAAAAACACATACAACAAAACGTCCCTCCCATGGAATGCAAAAATAAGACATTACGGCACAGTAATTAAACCAGAAGCACTATATGCAGCTGAAACACTGTCCATTGCCAACCATGGCCCAATTGAACGGCTAGAAATCAAAGAAAGGAAAATATTAAGAAAAATTCTAGGCCCCAAATTTCATAACAAGCAAATTAATCCTCACCAGAAATGAAACCCTTTACCAAAAAATTGAGATACTTTTAAACACAATTTGGAAAAGAAGAATTGATTTCTATGGACACTTCCTCAGAATGAACCCAATTAGACTAACTAGATGTTTGACTACTTCCGCAACAAAAAGACCAAACCAAATTGGTTTAAGGAAACAGAGAAGGGCTTAAACGAACTCCGTATCACAGAAAATATGCTTATAGATAGAAGTGCAAAAAAAAAACAAAAAAACTAAAGATAAAAAAGGTTCCAATTCAAAATCAAAACAAAAACAACAATTCAAATCTCTGAGGAGGAGAGGAAAACAAGATCAGAAAGAATGAATACTGGGTTGAAAGAAAGGCACAAAGCATTCAGAAGTGATTGGATCAACCTACTCCAAAGTCGTGTGAAACGAAAAAGAGAAAGCTGTAAAATTCAATAAATGAATAAAAAAAAATAAAAAGAACTTTTCTTAGCTCATTATTATTTTTATTTTATTTCTTTTCTTTTCTTTCTTTCTTTTTCCTGAACATTCTGTAATTTTTTTTAGCACTATGATTATTTATATTATTCTTTTTTTCCTATGTTTATGTTTATATATACTGATGAATGTTCTATGTGTGATTGTATCTACTGTATACTGAACTTACGTGTTTCTTATTCTACACAGGTAAATTGACTGTTGCACATTTTTGTTATACTTACGGGACAGACAACATGTCCCAAAGTGAAAATTGTTTTTTGATTCATTTCATTTCATTTCTCTCTTTCCTGGATGTGGGTCAATTCATAGCTTTCACAAGACAGAGCTGTGCAAGGCATGTTACGAGGTTGCGTTAGAATGCACTCCCACAGATAGGTATGTATTAGATTTTAGAAACGAAGCTTTAATGGGAAAACCATATCTGGGTTGGTTGAATTAAAAACTTCTTATGCTAAAAATGAGACAGCTGCAGCAATCATCAGAGAAAAATGGTGTCAATACTGGTAGTAAGTGTTGTAAGCGAATCAATATTTGCTGGAAAGGGATCCATCTTCACACTCTACTTAATAAAATATGAAAACATTATCCCGAGTTAATATTTGAAATATTAAAAAAAATATACGAATAAAACAAAATATTTGAATGTTTTTTTTTGTTTTTTTGGCATTAGAATATTCAAATTATTTTTTTTTTTTAAAAGGCTAGACCTTGTAATATAGCAGTGTTTCTCTTTTACCTTTTTTCCTTCCAACGAGTTGCAGTTTATCACGTAATGGTGTGACGTTGCATAACCTCGCAGTTTATCTTGTTCAAATTTTGTATAATCCGTACCTTAAACATAATTGTTCGCACTTTATTTTTATCTGTTCCTCATAGGAAATTTTCTAAGTTTTTTTAAAATATCAGCAAAACTATAGCATAGATTTCATCAATTCCCTAATAATTAATTGGGTCAATTCAATCAGTCTTGGATGAAATGCAAAAGTTTATTGGATTTTTTTCTATTTTAAACCAAAAATATAAATATGTACCAACATAATATTTTAAATTGTAACTAAGTGTCCTTATTCATAAATTTATTAAATATTCAATACTTAAAAAAAAAAGTATTTATAAACGATATAAATGTTTAACAATGTGATCCATGTCCCTTACTGATCTAAGATATAACTTTATAAGTGAATTCGGTTATAATCAATGAAATTTTTTTTTTTTTATAATTTCATGCTATACATTTTTTTTTAATTTAAAGCTGCATTTAAAATAGAGAATGGTCGAAACTGCACCCCTATAAAGTAAATGTATAAAAAATCACTAAATATATTTCAATTAATCAAATTGAATTGAACAAACTCTATAGGCCTACTACTTCATAGGCCGGTCTTTTTTCTTTTTTTTTTTGAAGTTATTAATTCCCAAATCCCCACTGGGTCTAGTAATTTTCTAGGATTTTTAAAAATTAATTTTATTTCCTCCATGCTAAAATGGCACATGTTTTTCAGTTGATCATTCCTCCTAACACCGATGCACAGTGGGACGATTCGCCTACCTAGGTGGAAATTACTAAAACAAAAAAAATTAATAATACACACTGGTATCATTTAAACAACAACCTATTTAGGGTATTTACGAAGTATTAATTCCTTCAAGCGAATAGAAATGGATTAACAGAAATTTAAACAAGGCAAATCTATCATATTACGGATTCAATATAATTGAATTCTTCGTTGTGAAAAATATAAAAATCATTAATCATTATTTTATATCATATTTATTTTACACCTGAAAATGAAAGTCGATATACAAAATAAGTATTTATCAGAGTTTTATATTTTTTAAGTACAATTTAATTAAGGAGTCCACACCCATCTAACCAGCTGTCGGTAAGCTATTTTTTAACGATTATAAAAACTACGATTACTAAAAACTTCCATCGATTTCCACAGTGAAATTTCCAAAGCCTATTCTTGAAGTTATACAGAAATAAACTTTCCATTAATCAACTGCTATCTGCTAATAATTGGGAGTGAGCAGGAGCAGGGTAGTGAGAAGGAGCAAGGGAGTAAGCAGCAGCAGGTGAGCAGAAGCATAATGGTAATTATTGAACTTATAAAAAAAATATGTTTATAAAATACACAATGAATTTTACAGATTGAAAATCGGACGTTCCGCTCCGGAAAAATAAGGAAATAAATTCTACTGTTTTGAACGATTCACTGAAGGGGGTACATTTAATCTTAAGACCAATCAGATTTGGATGACTCAGAATAATAATTGGATAAAATTTTATTTTGCTACCATTAATATTTTTTTGTACATTATATTATATTTTGTATTATTTACTGTTTTATATAATTTTCAAGTTTATATTTTTCTATAATAATTGATGTATCTGGAGGAATGAATTGACTGGAACAACCATGAAGGGAAAGCAATGAAAGTGAGAAGGACGAAAGTGGAACTAGCTTTCCAGAAAACCAAAAAGACATACAATAAGAAAACCTTTTCTTGGAAAACCAAAATAAGGCATTAGTGATTATACCAGGAGCACTCTATGCCGCAGGGACACTAGTCATGGGGAGGTAAGGGCAAATAGAGGAATTGGAAATCAAGGAGAGGAAAATTTTGAGGAGGATCATGGATCCCAAATTCCAAAATAACAAACAGGATAGAGGATACCAGGACACCAAAAATACAGAAACGAAGTCCTCTACATTAAGTCGGAGAGACTATCGGACACAATAAGGAAAAGAAGGATTGATTTCTATGGACATGTATTACGAATGAATCCTGACAGGTTAACTAAACAAATCTTTGACTTCTTTTACAAAAAGAAAACTAAACCCAATTGGATTAAAGAAGTGGAAAAGGATCTGAAAGAACTACAGATTACTGAAGTTATGTTGAAGAATGGTACAGCTAAGACCATAACCAGAGAAAAAACTAAGAGGTTCCAAGCTAAGACCAACATCGGAAAACCGATTCAGATATCAGAGGAGGAAAAGATAATGAGGAGATCAGTTAGAATGAAGAACTATTGGAAGGAAAAGAAAGTACAGTCATCTCGTAAGTGATTGATCAAGCGTAGCCCAAATTCGGGTAAGGCGATTTATAAAAAAAAAAAAAAAAAAAAAAAAAAAAAAAAAAAAAAAAAAAAAAAAAAAAAAAAAAAATGTATATTCACCTCCATATACATGTATTAATTAATGTTTTTCGATCTAATTTTTTTGATAATAATTTTTATGTTTTATAATATGAAGTTTTAATTTTTTTAGGATTGATGAATTAAGATTGATTCTTATACACCATCCTGCGTACCTCAAATGATTTTCAATTTTTATTATAAATGTTAATTTTAAAGTATATAAGTACTTAGTTATTTTCTTAATACTTTCATAATACCTTTCTTAATACCTAACTTCAGTTCTAAGTTATAAAAAATTAAATGAGTCGCTCACAAAATTATTTCCAGGTAGATCTGTTATTCGTCCCACTGTGCGTTGGGTAGAGTCTGTTTGACTGCACCAAATATTTTAAGCTCATACAAACAATACCCCGATTACGAGTATAAACGTAGAAAGGTTCTCTTCTCTTTTAAAACATTACGGATGATAAAACAATATTTAGAAATGAACGCGATAGATAATTTCAACAAAAATAAGTTTTCTTACTAATAGGATTTTTAACCTTTCCAGAGATTATTTATAAAATGAAATTTGTTTATATTAACTACAAATTAATAATATCACTGAATTATTCTTTTAAGTTCATTGTACAAATTGTTTCAGTAAAAAGTACAAAGGTAAATATATTTTGCTGCGTTACAACTTTTTTCACATATGAAGTTTTCTGTGACTCAGAAACTCTGGACTTTATAAATGAGTAATTATAATTTGAAAATAAGTTCGCTGATTATTTATCCATTCCACTATGGACTAGAGAAGGAAAAGGTTTCAATATTTGAGGTTCCGTTAGGTTTTTCATAGCCAAGAACAACAATTCAGATTCATATTCACGGTTTCTTAATGTACATTAATTTACTGTATATTTCAGCCATTTTAAAATTATTTTTTAGGTTATCGTGCTCGATACTTAAAAATTGATCTTGGTATCTTTGGCGGAGCACTCCCGTGAAGTTAGATTTCATTGAGATAGTACAAACTGTACTAGAAAGGAAATTTAAGAATTTTTCCTAGCGCATGCGCACAACAGCTACATCGAAGTTTTTGTGAAGAACTTTCATTTGCCTTTTCGTTCGTGCACGCACATTACAACATTCAAATTAATCGTAGATACAAGAGATGTTAATAGTTTATTATCATAAGCTTTTATTTTGACTAACATTACTATCAGCCATAATTAAGGGCAATAAGTAATATTGTAATAAAGTAAACATTCATCTCTAATAGACAAATGAATCACAGACATAATAAAATTAAAAAAATGTCAATGGAATAAAATTATGATAACATTAAAAGTTAATAAATACATAAATGGATACAATTGAATTTTAAAAATGAAATCTTAAAATTCGTCCCGGCTTACTGTAAATTCTCAATTATCTGCTGTGAATTATCCTATTTTCGGATTATCCGTGGCCTTTCTAGAAAAGTAAAAACCACAACAGCTAATTTCGTTTTCAATGTTTCTTTATTCCCTATATTTCCTTAATACGTTGTTACTAAGTCTATAATTAAACGCAAAGCGAAACATGTAATATAAGGAGAAATACAATTTTTTTTTTTTTTTTTTTTTACAAACTATTACAGTATAACCTCACTAATCCGACCTCTAAGGTTCCAAGAGCTAGGGCAGAACGGCTAAAAGGTCAGATTATATGACCTTAGGGTAATGATGATATATGTATAATTATTGGCCCAAATGCTTAACTTATTGTACTGTTTGAAATATATAATTTAAAAAAAATTAAATTAAAAGAATATATCTTTATTTTATTTTGTTTTTTTTTTTTTTTTTTTTATCACGTAACGGCCACTAAGGACCACGCGAATATCATCTAGATTTTCTTTCTTCCCATTGCAGTTTTATGATTTTCGACTGCATTTCTTTTTATTCTTCGGATCACTTTGTACCCCTCTTTTTTTCTCTTCTAATATTGATGAGTTTTTTTCAGTTTTTTCCTGTATGTGTCTCTAACTGGACAATCGGCATCTGAAATTTTGAGTTTTTTTAATTCTTCTTTTATTTGCTTCGTGTATCCTCCCATGCTTTTGTAGCTAAAAGATCATTCTGTTCAATCTTTCCTCTTTTCTCTTGATTCTTATCTCGATTTCCAGGTCTTCGATTTCTCAGTTGATCTTCTTGTTAGATCTTCGCCTTAACTTTCTTGTGTTTTCTGGGTCCATAGATTTTCCTTAAGATCCTCCTTTCTATTCTTAGCAGCTTTTCTAAGTTAAAATATATCTTTGTTAGTAATAGATGTTTTTAAATAGACAGTGGATACTTCGAAAATAAGATAATCCACCTTCGAATACTCGTAAATTTATTGCAATATTTTTAAACTTCTACTTTCGAATTTCTTTTACTGCATTTTAAATATATTTATATTACTAGCCTCCTCGCCGCGACTTCGCTCACTCTCATAAGTAAAGAACTTAGATAATTTTAACTAATTATTGAACTTTTTTTTTATTATCAATAAAATCTTGTAGTATGCAATTGAACACTATTTCTTCAATGATATTTTCACGGATAGCAGTAATTTCAAGCTGGTTAAAATTGCAGTGAGTAAGTGTTTGAAGATAACGTAAAAGAACAATTAGATATACATTTTTTAATTTTAACGTATGAGTTGTTAACCCAGATAGACAGAGGCTATTAATAAAATAAGTTATACTTTCTTATATTACATCAATATAAGAAAATATAACTTTCCTAAATAAGTTGAGGTTCAAGCTGTTTTTTAGGTCCCAGGTTTGTAAAATTCAGAGTTACATGTGCTCTGGTCTTAATAATTAATGCTAAATCCGTAAATGTGGTCAAAATTTGAAAATACTTTGAGCGAAGTGGACATATTACAGCCTTTTTGGCAAAAAACGTGGGTTACCCAAAAATTCTTATGATTTTCATATATCTGCAACGGATTAGAATAGAATGGTGCGGTCAGCGTCATATGTCTTCATTTTTTTTAAACTAAGAGGGAATTACCCTGTATATAGAAAAATATTTTACGTGTTATTGTAAATGAACACGTAATTTAAATGTATGTAAATTGCTAAAATGGCAGTTCCCTTTTCGTGTTCCTACCTTTATATTCAAAATAAAAATTATAATAAATAAATGACATGCTTTTATTTCAATCAATCTATTTTTAAGTGTAAAAATTTAAATGAATAGAAATGGCCACAGTTGCAGCCGATTAGTTGGCCCATCAGAAGAAAAGCGACTATGAAGTGACCATCGAATGAATATTTTTATTTAAAATAAAAAGAAATTTCATTGATTGACAATAAATTCTGGCCCGTTTCTAACATATTGCAATAATCAAATTTTAGTCTAACAGTGAATCGATGAGTGAAATAAAATGGTAAATACTGTCTAGTTTAAGGACGGAATAATAAAAAAAATAAATATTATTTCATAAAGATATTTTAAAATGTAAAGAAAAAAACAGCGATGAGAATGTAAAACGATGGATGGCAATAGGTAAAAACAGAATTATATAAAAAGTTGACAATAATAGTTGAGACTTAGAGTGAAAGAAAAAGTAAATAAAAACGATTAAAATTGAAATTAGATGGATTTATAATTTAAGAAAATAGTTTTTAAAAATCATTTGTATAATTCTTTTTTAACAAAAATATAATTTGAACCGCCAATAGAGGAGTAAAAGAGATAAGTAAAATGCATTTATTAATTAGGAAGGTGACGAGATTTTGAAAATCGCCATTCGAAGAAATGGCAATCAAACTAACAAACAACTCTGTCAAGATCAGGTCAAGGCAAGAGAGGGAAGGCCCATAAAAACAACTTTGAGGCCATCTCAGACATTGAATCAGTCCATTAAAAATACTAGGGTTATTTCTCCTTTTCCAAGTATTTTTTATGGCCTTGATCGGTCAAATACACAAACGGGATTGGGATATCTGGCGCAATAAATAAATAAGATTGGAATGGAGGAAGTACTCCACTCCCGTTCAACAGACAAGACAAACTTTTTAAATTGTTTGATACAAATGTGTTGGGAAAACCGTGTGGTGAGTCACCAGCAAAAAAGAAATTTACAACTGTACAAAATATATACATCAAGTAAATTTATTGACAACGATTACAGTAACATGTTAAAACTTGAATAGAACTACTCATTAGTAGCACTTCAATACAAATTCTACACTAGAAGGTCTTTAGGCCATCTTCGTTTCAGACGCCTCGGATGATTTTCAGGAATGGAGTGGGAAGCAAGTTGAGAAACTAACGGATTTGAGTGGTAATGGAGCTTACTATGAAAGGATAGGTATCTGGTGTGGGATAACTCAGCAACATATGGAACATTAAGATCTTTATGGATAAGTTTATTGGTGACAAAGTAAGGAGAATTGAGGATTTTGGATTGTAAGGATTGAATACGGGATGAATTGGATGGTTTAGTGGAACCCCAAAGCTCAACTCCGAACATCCAAATAGGTTTAATCACCGTCATGTATATGAGTCTTTGTCTAGTAAATGTTGAAGTAGTCTGTAACGACTACTTTAAGCGCTATTTTACGCAAGAGGTTTCAAATGGTACGGTGTTTTATAGAATAAATTTTATAAAATTTACTTATATTCAATTAAATTATTAAAAGAGATTTAAATATGTGGTGTGACATGTGGATCAACAATATTGTAAATGCACATTGTTGAGTGGCAGAAACAAGCACTGGAAATCCCAGTCGCCTCGTTACTTTGGAAATATAATAAAATATCTGAAAGAAATAAAATGAAGAGTACTGGGCTTAGACTCTCACCCTGAAGATGACCTGAGCAAATATTGATGTTTTCAGAAACTTCATTGCCAACTTTTATATGCATGCTTGCGTTATCATATAACAGTTTCAGTACCCGGATTATTTTGATTATTTTTCCACTTGTTCCCACACCAAACAATTTAAAAAGGTCCCTCTGTACATTTAAAAAGATCTATTATTAACAAAAATATATTTTAACTTGGAAAAGCTGCTAAGAATTGAAAGGAAAATCTTTGGGCCCAGAAACGCACAGGAAGGTTACAGGCGAAGATCTAACAAAGAGATCTACAGACAAATCAAAGACATAGAAACCGTGATAAGAATCAGAAGTCTAATGTTCTATGAGCACATAAAAAGGATGAAGGAGGAAAGATTGAACAAAAAGATCTTTAACAAAAATTTTAGCTACAAAAGCATGGGAGGATACACGAAGCAAATAAAAGAAGAATTAAAAAACCTTAAGATTTCGGATTCCGATTTTCTAGATACAGGAAAACACTAAAAAAAAAACTCGTCAATATTACAAGAAAAAAAAGAGAGGTACAAAGTGGTCCGAAAAAAAAAAAAAAAAAAAAAAAAAAAAAAATGCAGTCGAAAATCATGAAACTGCGATGGGAAGAAACAAGAAATAGGTATGAAATAGATATGGTGCATTTTCATGTAAAAGACAATTTTGATGTAGACCAGTGTTATCGGAACTCCAAGGCGTTAGCCTTTTGCCTCTTCTTGTGTATAGCCCAGATATTGCACCAGCAGATTCTGGTTTCTTCAGATCAATATCGCATTTTCGAAAGATCGAATCTTCGGTAATTACGAAAATGTAAAAATATGTGATGAGTTATTTGCCTCAATAGGAGTTGAAAACAATAGACTTTACTTTGAAAGGTAGGATTCAGTAATGTTTTAATAATTCGTAATCTGAAATAAAGCTATACTTGTGCACAAGGACTTTTGTAACAACCTGGTATTAAGAACCGTTCAGTGGTAATCTTTTAAACGTTCGCGCAGAGCTATTGATAAAAAACGAAGATTGAGGTGCAATGTTGCTGGTCATAAAACAATATTGCTCACATTACTGCATTGTCAAATATGATTGGAAATGCATTCGCTAATTCTCCTAGCTTTAGCCTGTCATCGTGCAAAGCTATGGGATCATTTGAATTCACAAGGCTTGGATCACGCGACCATGTGCAACAGCTTTTTTCTCAACAAAAGGATAATAAAGAAATAACGCGTTAAACGCTATTGCAGTTATATGATACACCTATTTATTTTTTTATTATTCGAGAAATATATGCCAAATATACTGGTAGGGGCCACTTGGTTAATTACACAGTTACAATGCGTTGATTCATTCAGTTTCAAATTCTTAGCAACGTAAGAGACCCCATACAGGAGGAATTTATAGGATCACCATAGGAACCAAGTTGGTAACTGCAAATAAAGATTTCTTCTGGCTTGATATTGGTTATTTTCGAATGCCAAACGTAATGAGGTAGCCATAACTTTAAATACTTTATAATGTTTATCGTTCAGGATTAAAAAAAAATATTGAAGTATTTTAAAATGAATTTAATAGATTTTCATGTTTTGGTAATTGTTTGTCCGAGTTAAATGTTGTAGAATCGGAACAACCTTTAATCGGAACTCCGAAACCAAAGTTTCATTTTAATGCTTTATTTTCATTTAGATCTAAATCCACCCAAATTTAAAAACAAAGAATCTTTACCCCACTTATTTTCTAAAATTATCCTCAAATGAGTTACAGTTAATTTCAGATCCACATGTAGCCATGTCTTGAAGTAATCGGGTCATTTCTTTTCAGAAACTTTGTATACCGTTCCATATATGGAACTGTAAGGTATAAAAACAAACGGCATAATCTTTCAGGGGAGAAATCCTTCATTTAGTTTTTAAAAAAGTACTCTCGATTTGAGTTTTCTGAGCGAGAAACAAATGATTTAATAAATAGAGGTGAACATTTTTTGAAAAAAATTGGTTATATCGGAAAGGCAGCCACTACAGTTATTATAATTTCATATTAAAGCGAAAAGAATATTTGTTCCACCAAAAAAAAAAAAAAATCTTGTTGCCAACATTTAAAAGAAATAACGAATAAGCATCTATTCAATTTATTTTTCCCTTCACAAAGATGAGGTTTATCTGTTAGAAATACAAAACAAAAATTAAACATTTACAGAACACTTGATTTTAATTTATTTTTTCGTTCAAAAATTATACGGGTTTGACAGAGCTTTGCCATAAACCTTTAAAACCTTCGGAGTTTTTGAAATTATTTTTTTTTTTTTTTTTTTTAACTAACAAGGGGAGGACACACTCATATTAAACATATCTTTTTGCGGCAATGGAAGATGCCGAGAAAAAAAAAATTAAATAGCATTAAACTAATTTACTTTGAATCTTTGAGTTTGAACAATGATATCGATATGATCCTTGCACCAAAATGTTTTATTGTTGAGTGAAGTTTTCAGAAAAATGCAGCCGCTAAATAGATTTTGGTTTAGGTCAATTAAATTCTTAAAAAAATAAGTAGATCTTCAAGCAAATAACCTTTATATATTTTTTTACACAAAAAGTGACGCCAGATTCCTATTCAGCACCTTCAAAAACATTGAAAACGTTTATTCAATAAAAACAAAAAAAAATATATTTTTTCACTCTCTAAAAATTTTTAAACCGATTTTCTATTTTCTAATTAAAAAAACCAATTACTTTGTTAAACTCCACGCAAAATTGGTATCGCTGGGATGAGGAGAGTCTCGGTTTTCTTTTGATGCATATAAATGCAAAATTTGAAGAACAAAAACCAATTTGAAAAGTTGAATAATCGGAAATATATTTTGATTATTAACTCGAGTTTGAGACCAGGCAGGGAGATGAAACCAAAGAGATACCAAGCTTATTCCCACCCTATATTTTGAGTAAAAATATGAAATTGATACGTTTCACCGTCTAACCGTAATTCAAGTTTTATTCAATTAAAAAAAAAAATTGCGTAAGCAGTCAGGAAAATCTTGAAGGTTAAGATTTTTTATTTTTATATTTGGATGAAATTTCGTATTTAAGAATTCATTGGAATACTGAATTTGAATCTGACACTGTTTTACAGATCTGCCAGGATCTTACGATTTTTTGAGGCCTAAGGACATCCTTGGCCACTCTCTCCATCCACAATTAGAATTAGCTTTTTCGTCCTTAAGGATTGCTGTTTTAAAGGTTTTTTTAAAGTTATCTGAAGGATAACTTCTGCCATTGTTGTCCTCCAGGATATTGTTTTAAAATATTTAACGGTTTTAAGATGGCGGACCTAAAAAGGACACTTTTTTAAAAATATTCGACTATTTAACTTTTTTAAGGCGGCGGAAGGATATTAATTCGTTGTTAACCCATTCTACGGGAGGCTGGAGAAAGTTTTTCAACGCTAACGACTCCTTCCCGTTTACTCTTTTTGCTAAAATAATAGTAATTCGCTGGAAGATCTAATCATTTTTTTAGAATTTAATTAACCCAAACCAAAATCTACAAAGCGGTTGTATTTTCCTTTAATAGGCACTCAAAAATTAAATATTTTGGTGCAAGAATCATGTCGATATAATTTTTTTAACTCGAGATATAAAATAAATTAGTTTTATGCTATTTCATTTTTTTCAATCGTCTTCTTGGGCCCATTAGTCGTAACGGCAAAAAACGTGTCTAATATTTTTTGGGCAGAAAACTCCAAAAAAATTTTCAACAAGATCCGTGAGAAACTGATGATGTTAAACATTTAAATATACCAATTTTAGCTCATGCGGGTAATACCTATTGATCGGTATTATACGTATCATAAACATGAAATAACAATCATAAAAAAGAATTAACATAATTTTTAATTTTGTATTTTTCGTTCTAGGCTCGTTTTAGAAATTTTGTGATAAATTTAATTAATAATAAAAATATAATAAATTACTTTCTACTACAAAAGATGTCACAATAGACTTCTTCCCAACAAACACATGACATGTCCACAACAGAGATACCCAACTATGTCCGCAGAATTTTGAAAAGGAGTTGGATGAGAGATCTCTTAGAATAAAATTAAATGATTAACAAGAGAGATGGAGGTAGGTGCCACTGGGTAATGATCATCATGCCTCTCATGCCGGAACCTTCTCATTGTTTTTATATCACATTCTCTGGTTGTCATTTTATGTGTTTGACAGTAGTGAATTAAGGTAAATTAAGACAAAAATTAAAAATTAAAATAACATGTCTGTATAATTTTTATAATTTACAATAAATAATTGATATCAAATATATCTATTTGATTTTAAGAGGGTAAGGGATATCTTCACTCAAATCACTTCAATCTTATTTTAAGCTCTTATCATTCGCACTACCGTTTGTTAATTCTTAATTAAGATTAATGTGTTTGGGATTTAAAGTTCCTTAACCTTTTTAAAGTAAATAAATTTAAAAAAAGAATCACAGAACTAATGATAGAGGTAAACTGCTATAGATACAATAAAAAATATTTTTAAACAGCTCTTAAATGAAAATGTTATTTTTATTTATTTATTTTTTATTCATTTAGAAACCTTAATTGTAGTAAATATTCTAGTCCGTAATAATGAAGGTTGATGAGCAGACAGGATTTCCACTAAATTGCATATTTTTATTACTTGCTTTATGAAATTCCTTCAGAAATTAAAATTATGAGGACAATCAATTGATATCAGTTTTATATCGCACGTCATTAAACATTTTGATGTTGCTTCACTTTCAGTCTTACTGCACATTTTTTTTTTTTTTTTTTTTTTTTTTTCAACTGTGAATACAATGTACGCATTTATACAATGAAAATAATTTTACAAGAATATGACACAAAAAAAACCTATAACGACATAGAAAAAGGATTTCTAGGCCATCTTCTTTTCAGACGCCTCGGAGGATTATCGGGCATTGAGTGGGAAGCAAGTTGAGAAACTATTGGATTTGGGTGGTTATGGAGCTCACTATTAAAGTATACGTACCTTGTTTGGTCTAAATAAGCAACATATGGAACATTAAGGTCTTTATGAATAAGTTTATTTGTGAAAAAGTAAGGAGCATTTAGGATTTTTCGATAGATTTTGGATTGCAAGGATTGGATACGAGATGAATTAGACGGTTTAGTGGAGTCCCAAAGCTCAACTCCATATGTCCAAATAGATCTGATAACTGTCTTGTAAATGTATTTCGTTGTAGTTTTGAACTTTTGTCTAGTAAATGTTGAAGAACTAGAACACTACGACTGTCATTTTAGTCTTGTAGGTGGATTCCAAGTTAAAAGTTTGTCCAGTTGGAGTCCTAGGAAGTCGTAGGTTTGTGATGAAAGGTTATTTGATGAAAATAAGTATAGTAAAACTAAAATAGAGATAAATTATATCATACATAATATATATAAGTATCCCGGGGAACGCTAAACCATTCCCCACGTATAAGAGGGCAAGCCAGTCGCAAAGAGGTCCCATTGCTTCCCTCACAGCTGCGTCACTAGAATCATAATCTTGTGCAAACTAAGTTGTCCATTTCCAGAACTCCAACAAAATAAATATTAACAAATGAAAAATGAATTCCTGTGTTAAATGTTGTACTAAATATATCTCTCCCCTAAAATTTAGATCTATGTACATATAAATATATTAAAAAATTCAAATTTAAAATTTCTTTAACTGGTCTCACAGCATCCGCATTATCGGGAATAGAATATTTAAATTTTTGCATGCTCCTAACTGTAATCATAAATATTTTATTTGTAGTTGTTTTTTGTTTTTTTTTTCGAGACACGTTCGGTAATAAATCGTCATCATATATTTTTTTGTTATTTATATATTATTTATTGAAATCGATGGTACATGTATCATAAAATAAGGGTCACATCACAAAATCAAAATTCTATCGGAAAAAAATAGAGGTTTGTTCTAGCCGATTCAGAGTTTCAACAGTCGGAATACTTTTGTATTTGTTTGATAAGATTTAATCAATCCCGACCAATTGTAACATAGGTTAATAAATTCCAAAGATTAAAATGCCATAAAAACACAGAACCTAGTGGCCATATTGTAAGCAATAAACTCAGGAATCCGTCCCTAATGTCTCTCCACTGATATTCAACTGGAGTAGTTCTTATCTCAAGTTACTAAATTATTTTATTCATTCATTATTCAGTACTCAAATATTTTTTTTATTCAGTTTTATTAAAGAATAAACAATGTTTATTACTTCCGTGTGAAGTTATGTTGGTTTATTTATTTATTTTTTTTTTTTTAATAGATTTTAATGGAAGAATATTACAATCCGCATCACCCAAGGACAATAAGTGATAGATATGACAATGAATTGGTTTTTCAAAATAGGAAAAAACATTTTGGTTATAAATGCAGTGTTTTTAAAATGTATTTACGTATCACTTGAAAGTTATAAGTTGTAACTATTTTTATTGAACTAATATTACAAGAGCAATAATAATGTAAATGGCTAAAAATAAATTCATATATTTATAAAAAAAAAAATCATTAAAAAAATATTCATATTTATAATTATTAAACAGAAATACAACTTCTTAAGGAATTTAAGCCTAGAATTTTTTAATGGAAGATCACATTTTTTTTTTCTTGTACTTCGTAAATTGTGAATAATATTAGTAAGGAAGCTTCTCTTGGTTGAAAATAATATTCAAAAGATATTTGATTTTTTTTTTCAAGAATTTTATAGAGGAAAATGTATTATAATATATAGATTGTTAGTTATTTTTATTGATTTTTTAATATTTGTTTATTTTTTACTTGTTTTTTTGTAATCTCATCTATTTCCTTAATGATGGCCGAAACGTAAGCATTGATAAATAGTCTGATTAAACTCTCAAAATCATTTCCATCAAAAATATAATTAATTAATTATTTATTAATTTTCAAATTATTACTTTAGAGATAATCGATTAGCACAGGAACGAATAGTCCGAAAGATTGGCTGAGGTGAAGATGGGATGATGACATAAGAGGGTTTGGGTTTGGTGGTGTTCGAACCTCTACCTCTATTAGGATTAATTATCACTAACATCAGAGATTTACGAAAATAAAAATGATAGCAAATTAGTAGTTTTTTTATATTATATTCAGTTGCCAACATACCAAACTCAAAAGACAAAAAATTGCTCGTCATTTTCGTCAACTCCAACATTTACCAGACCAGCGTTCAAAGCTCGCTATTAATTTCAAAAGACTTATTTAGAAGACAGTAAACCAATTTGGACATACGGAGTTGACCTTTGGGGCTCAAGGAAACCTACCAATTCTTATCGTATCCAATCCTTACAATCCAAAATCCTAGAAAAATACTCAATGCTCCTTACTTTGTCACAAACAAAATTATCCACAAAGATCTAAACCCTTTGCACTCATTAGCCAGTTATAATCCGGCAAAATAAAAATGCAGTTCCACTCAGATTATAAGTTCCTCTTGTCAGGCACACGACTCATAAGCTGGGTACAGACCGGCATTATTTTTTACAAGATCCTCTCTTGAAGATAATATTGTTTTTTTTTTAAATGTTTGAGTTTGTATTACATTATTGTACTTGAAGTAATAAAAAAATGTTTAAACATTTTATATAAATATTATTTATGCCTTTTAAAAAAATATTGAGTATCATGCTCCCACCTGAGTGAAAGCCACAAAAAGAATTGCCGGCTCATAACCGGCATATGAGTTCTGTGCCAGGCATTGGGTTCGCGGCTTTGGAGTTTAATATTAGGGTTAATATTCCTAATGTCTCTGACTTCAGCCCAAAACGATAGTCGTAGTTTTCGACTTTTTCAACATTTTCTAGACAACCGTTCAAAACTACCGATCTACTCTACATGCATACATATTTACTTTTACTATACTTATTTTCATCAAATAACTTTTTATCACAAACCAACGACTTCCTATCCTACAGTATCCTATAATAATATTCCACTGATCACTGTTGAAGACATCCGCTATATAGGATTACAACTGGACAAACGTTTAACTTCGAATCCACACACAAGACTAAAACGACAGTCGTAGTTTTCGACTTATTTAACATTTACAAGACAAACGTTCAAAACTACCGATCTACTAAGAAATACATTTACAAGGCAGTTATCAGACCTATTTGGACATATGGAGTTGAGCTTTGGGACTCCACTAAACCGTCTAATTCATCTCGTATCCAATCCTTGCAATCCAAAATCCTTTGGAAAAACCTCAATGTTCCTTATTATGTCACAAACATATCCATTAAGATCTTAATGTTACATATGTTGCTTATTTGATCCAAACAAGATACCTATCCTTTCATAGTAAACTCTACACCCACTCGAATCTACAAGTCTCCCTCACACTCAATTCCCAATAATCCTCTGAGGTGTCTGAAAAGATGGCCGAGGGACCTTCTAGAGTAGAACCTTTATTGAAGTGCTACTAGCAAGCAGTTATTGTCATAATTTTTCTTGAATTTCCTTACTTTTATATAATGTATACAGTTGTTAATATCAATAAATAGTTTTTAAAATAAATATTCCTTATTGTTGCATCTACTTCTAAAGAGCCTTAATCTACTGAACCACCATTAATTAAACTCAGTAAGTGTGTAACGGTTGGCTCAACGAGGAGTTTCTCTTTCACAGAGCTCTCTCTTCTTCATTTCTCAGAGCCGGAATCAAAGATGAAATCCCTTTAGTCGATACGAAATTTTGTATGATTATAGAGGTACTGTTTAAACAAAATCATTTTTAAATTATTTTGTGTACAAATATAAAAAACTTGAAGTGTTCCTAAACTATGAGAGATATCTGCTTTATTAATACAAAACCACATTGCTGCCAACTTTATCAGGTTGCTATATACACAGTATAAGAATCTACCAACAACATTCTAACTAACAATAATTCATAATATTTCCCTCACAGTCTCTAATTATATCATATTTTCATTTATTTTGTTTTAACTTTTAAAAATTAATAGTATTGGAACCTAAACTTTCCAATTCTTCTAATATCCACCAATCCTTACAATCCAAAATCCTTTGTAAAATCTATATGTTGCAAATTTGGTCCTAATAACATATATATCCTTCCATGACAAGCTACACGAACCCACTAGTCTCTGAATTTGCTTTTCACTCAATTCTCGATAACCCTCCGAGGAGTCAGAAAGTAGAATAGTATGCTAGTATATGTCAGTAATGAGAAATTCTTCACAAGTTACTGCCATGTTATTTTAATCATTTTACCACTCCTATACTTATTGTATATATTGCATACAGTTTTAAGCACCAATAAACTTAAAAAATAAATTAATTATTCGAATAAAATATTCAGTTTAGAATAGACAATCGTCCAAAACTTCCGATTTACTATAAAAGACTCATTTACATGGCAGTTATCAGACCTATTTGGACATAGAGAGTTGAGCATTGGGGTTAAACTAAACCTTCTAATTCTTCCTGTATCCAATTCTTGCAATGCAAAATCCATCGAAAAATCCTAAATGCTCCTTACTTTGTCACAAATAACCTTATCCATAAAGACCTTAATGTCCCATACGTTACTGATTTAGCCAAAACCAGATACCAATCCTTTCATAGTAAACTCCATAACCACACTAATCCACTAGTCGCTCAACTTGCTTCTCACTCCATTCCAGATAATCCACCGAGGCGTCTAAAAAGAAAATGGCCTTGAGACCTACTTGTGTTTCGAATTTTGGTTGAAGTTAAAGTTTTTACCTACTTATAATTGATGAGTTAAAAAAAATAAAATACATTTATATTTGATATTCCTGAAAAAAAAAAAAATTTTAAATAAAAAAATAAAATAAAAAAAGAAATTATTAGCTTCATTAAATAGACAAATAATAATTCGTTACTCGCGAATAAAAACTAAATCATATTCAAATCCATTTGATTTTTATTTGTTTTTTTATATACTTTGGAATTGAAAGAATTGGACCAAACAATTCTGGTAGCAGCTAAACGGCATTCAGTTATTTAATACTAGTGATGTATCGATACTAAACATTTATTGATTCTCGATACAGGCATCAGACGATGTACAAAATATTATTAATTTCACAAAATTCTTATTTAAGAAGGTAAATAGTCCAAAGCTTCGTTTATTGATCACGGAATCGAAAATGTCCATAAACAGTTATACTTAACAATGTAGATGCACTAATATTTCTCTGTTTTTTCTATTTTAGTATTAAGTCTCAAAAATCAACAAGAATATCTAATAAAATAAAAAATAATCTTTGCTCTGGGCCATGTAGTCCCCTAAGAAAAAATAAAATCATACTATTTTCTGGCTGCATTGATTTCGTTAGTTGTAAAATTATTTAAGTTTTAAATTACGAATATATAATTTTTCCAAGTTTACTTATACATTTTCCGGAATAGTTTAACCATTCGACGACACGAAATGACCCACAAGGCAAGTAAACAAGTTATAAACACGGACAAAGTCGATATTTCGATGATTAACAATAAAAGAGGGACAAAGGTCAAGTAAACTTTTAAATATGCCATTAAATGAACAAAATTATAATAAAGAAATTCAAACCATATACACTAAAGCCAGCAATAATGGATACCGTAAAATCACGATCAACAATATTTAAAAAAAAAAACAAATCCACAAAAAACTATGAATAATATATACATAACACCCCCAGAGGATAAAGCTACCCCGAAGAAATATATTTAAAATATAAATATATATATTAATATATAAATATATTACGGCCCATGAAATATATTACGGCCCAATATCCACCAAAGTCGGAAAGGAATTTTAAAAAATAGGATTAAACCCTGTATTAAAAATAGATAAACCATTGTCATCGCATTTCCCTTCACCTAAAGACAAAATAGACCATTTTCAAAAAAAGCAGTGTGTACGGTTCAAAATGTAATGACTTTGAATCTAAATAAACAGGAAAAACTGGACGATCGGTAAAGAGTAAAAGAACATATAACAACATACACTAATAAGACCCAAAATTCTAATATCGCTAACCATCTAAATGAAAATAACCATAAAATCAATAAAGACTCGGGAGTAAAAATAATACATCAAGCAGAGAATAGCCTAAAATAATTAGAAATAATAAAATCGTTTAAAACCGATTCAGACTTTTGTTTAAATGACCAGATAAATATTTTCAATAGCCCCATTTTGAATTTGTTTCCAATAGGAATGGAAAAATCCAATGAGTCATAGGGAAATCCCAAAAATTTAACCAACCCAAAATTCGGCCCTCCCCCTTCCACTGTGAATATATTTCAGATACCTGTAAAATCTCCTCAGGTGAGTACCAATATTTGATTTTGATGATCTTACATTTTTGAAAACTTAAGTACATATAATCCATACAAGATAGTGCTGATGAGTTGAAAATTTTGTATGTTTTAGAATAGAAGTGTCAATTAATTCATCAATTCTAAAGGGCAAGTAAACACTAGAAGTCGTAAACACACAGTACTCATTCACTATTGAAGTTGATTTTAATATTTATAATTACTTATAGTTCTTATCAATGAGTTCTTATAAAAATTTACGGACTCAATTCAACAAGATTTTTATTGTATTTCATAAAAATAATGAATGATTTATTTTATATTACATTATTGTTCTGTTTGTTATCTAATAATAAAAGCTGGATTGTCAGAATATGACGTCTTGATGGTAATTATGACTTTTCTCAATTTTCTATGAAAATTTAGGGGTCTCATTCCATTTAGAAAAAGATTAAATAAAATTGGTAAATGGTTCAAACTAAATGGAAAAATACTAAATTATATAATAAGTGTTAAATATCAATGGAATAGTTTAAAATTAAATGGAAATTGGATGGACAACTTACGCCTAACTAAAAAGATTATTGAATATACAGAAATGATCAAGAATAAGGATGGATAACTGAAGTAAAGAAGGATCTTAGGGAACCTGGAATAACAGAGAGATATACAGGGTGTCCCGAATTTAAATGGCAAAACTTCAGGAACTTATAGGGGACCAAAAAACTAAGACAAAAAGTCCTTTAGAGATTTGCTCGTTTTTGCTTAGTTTGAGAGAAAATCGCAAAAAAAAAACAAGTTTTCATTTTCATACTTATTTATTTACATTTTTTTTTTAGTGTTTTCCTTCCAGCAGTAACCCTGTTGGAAGGGATTTTATTATTTTCTGTACACACCATACTTGTACAAAGTATACAATGTACATGTAAATATTATTTGCGATTTGATTATAATTTTACATGTGTTGAAAGGTATAAATATAAAAATAAACAAGAAAAAAATAAAATAAAATAAAACAAAGAATAAGAAGTTATATAGCATAGATAATTTAAAATTCAATAAAAACAGCAACAAAGTTATGTAGATTTAAAAGTTTATGAATATTTAGAGGTTTAGAGATATTTCATATTTATATCCTCTATTTTAATGATTGAATTTTTTAGAAATATTTGGAAATTTTCAAATGATTTGTTCATCAAACATTGACCATCCACCGGCCAATGTCCTAGTTTCTGTACTGTTTTTGTCTGTAGACTAGTTCTGTAGTCAGTGAGTAGTCTGCATTCATATATGAGGTGGTGTATATTTTGTTCTTGAGTGAAATCACAAGGACATAGGAAAGAATCTCTTATTTTAAATCGATAGAAATAACTGTTTACTGCCGCATGTCCTGTGACTCCTTGTGTGATGTAAAAGTTAGTCCATGAGTTTGATTTAATGTAGGTCCGTAAGTCTGGAATGAAGTTATGTAGATGTCTTCCCTTGTGTGTAGTGTTCCAACGTGTCTGCCACTGGTCTACTGCTTGTGTTTTTTAGCATGTGTTTTAAGTGTTGTTTGGATATCATATTATATGATATAGGAAGGGTAGTATCCTTTGAAGCCTCTTTTGCAGCCTTGTCAGCCAGTTCGTTTTCCGCTATGTCGGAATGCCCTTTTACCCACTTGAAGGAAATTTGAATGTTATCGTCATTTGTAGATGTCTTAGAAATGATCTTATTTTTTCAATGATGGAATTGTGACAATGTCTGTTTTTTTTATATTTATATATATATATATTTACATTTATATTTATGTTATGTTATGTTATGTCTTTTTAATGTAAATATTGCTCAAAATATTGTCCTCTTGCACCAATACAAGCATTAAACCTAGCACTCACTTGATAAATTGCAGCTAAACATTGTTCTGATGATATTTGGTGCACTGGATCTATGATTCGGTCTCTTAATTGCTCTCTTGAGTTGATTGACACCGAATAAACTTTCTGCTTCAAGGTTCCCCATACGAAGAAATCTATGGGTGTCATAGCAGGTGATCTGGGTGGCCAAGGTACAACTCCTCCACGTCCAATCCATAGTTGTGGATAATTTATATCCAGCCAAGCTCGAGCAACTCTGCTATAATGAGCTGGACATCCATCGAGTTGGAACCACATTTCAATCCACTGCTGTAAGGGAATGTCATCTAAATAATTAGTAAAGTCTTTCTCCAAAAAATGTGTAAATCTGATACCATTCAATCTTCCAGGTAAAAAATGTGGTCCCACCAGTAATCCGTTCCAAATTACAAGCCAAACATTAATAGCAAATTCATGCTGAAACCTATTCTCTCTAATAGCTCTGGGATTTTCAAGAGCCCATACATGATAATTTCTTTGATTAACAATTCCTCCTCTCGTAAAGGTAGCTACATCGGTTCATATAATTTTAAATGGAAATAAATTATCATCGCGAATTTAGTCAAGAAACCAGTTACTAAAATTCAATCTCTTGACATAATCGTGAGGTAATAAATTCTGAACTTTTTGAAGATGGTATGGGTAGCGATTATCACCTTTCAAAGTTTGCCATATTGCTTGCCGCGATATTACTAATGCAGCAGATGCTCTTCGGAAGCTAGTCTCAGGATTGTTATCGAAGTGGCGTTCGACACAATTTTTTCTCCGATAATCTGCTCTTATTGCTGCCTGGAATTGGTCGCCTTCATTACGTATTAAGAATGACCCAGTCTCTCGTAGTCTATTAAAAGTTCACGAAAAGACTCGTCGATTAGGCACTCTTCTGTTTGGAAATTGGCGCGCATACTCCCGCACCGCTTCTAAAGCATTACCGTTACAGAAACCATACACAAAAATCATATCAGCGTATTCAACATTAGAATATCTATGAGGCATTGTGGCTGATGCAATTCACACAAAAATATCTGAGTAACTGACTGAAGACTGATTTAGGAATTATATTCTTAGAAGGGAGCCAAAATGGAAACAAATAAAAGAATGTAAAGGATAACATTAAGTGTTTACATATCTCACTGCCTAGCCTGACGAACTTTGAAAGGTGATAATCGCTTCCTGTAATATTTTTGTTTTGTTTCTTTTTTTGCGATTTTCTCTAAAACTAAGCAAAAACGAGCAAATCTCTAAAGGACTTTTTGTCTTAGTTTTTCGGTCCCCTAAAAGTTCCTGAAGTTTTGCAATTTAAATTCGGGACACCCTGTATAACAGATAGAACACAATTCAGACATAAGGTTTACTAATGGGAAGTCTGATAGGAAGAAAGCACACTGAAAGAATTAAAGAGATGTGGGAGATCAAAAAGGCTCCAAAGAAGTGAATATTTCCGTAGTCCTCAGAGGAATTTAGCTTAAATATCGTCATTAGTGGATATTAGGAAAATTAACTATCCCAAATTTTTTCAACATTAGTTTATTCCTTGTAAGATGGTTCACCCTGCTCTAGAAAATAATTACTCTGTTAATGCCGAAGTGGAAACAGTAGTAACATTAACTAGCAAACCTACATGAAACTGAAAAAGTTACATTAAGGAAATTAAAAACTTTTCCCTATTCAAACCAATCCTATAAGGTTTTGTTTCGATTTCAAGGTTGGTAAATCAACAATACCGGGAATCAAAATTAATTCTAAATCAATCATCAGTTACACCATAATCTTCACAGTCAGACGGGAAGTTCGAGTCGTAAAACTTTGAAAAAAGTGAAAAGTAAACTGTTGGAAGATGCTGTTAACACAAATTTTTTAAAAAAATCAATTTTGATTATTTGATTTTTTTATTATCCGAACCACCCCTGACAACATTAGTTCGGATAATCGACGCTCTACTGTATTAATAAATGGTTAGAAATTAAAATCCAACCATATGAAATTAATAAAATTATTTCTATGAACAGAAAATACATGTGCCTTTAGTTGTAAGCACTGATAATGATGTCCATTATCCGCAAGAGTTTCTTAATAATATCTGTTCTTCTGTATTACCAACTCATACATTAGAATTAAAAATTGGATGTCTAATTATGCTCTTACATAATCTTCAGACACCAAATCAATGTAATTATAACTAGGTTAAAAATTACTGCTATGCGCAAAAATATCATTGAAGAAATAATCCTTAGTTGCACACTTTAATCGATTTTTCTAAATAAACAAATTTATTTATGTATTGTTCAACCAGGTAAAATTAGTTAAGTTCTTTACTTATAAGAGCGGGCGAAGCCCCGAAGGATATTCTAGTAAAAAAATAAATAGGCCTTCTTGGTAAGGAAGTATTGTTTCCAGTTCGACGGTGTCGATAAATCGATTATCAAAAGAAAAATATCGATATTTCGATATATCGTGTATCTATACCATCCCCTACTATACTTTTTGATTTAAGTGTTAAAAAGGTGTGTTGAATACTCCTTCATGGGTCATATCATTATTTTTATATCTAAACTATTATATATAAGGACCAAGCCATTTTTCGTTTGTGATCACTAACCGCGAAAACTACTAAACCAATCTGTACCAAATTTTAACCACTTCATCTTTATATCGGGTTGTCACTCATGGAATGTCATATTTTTCTCTATAGAAGATAAAAACGTTGCCTGTTGATTCCTAGCAAAACCCCTACAGACTATCACTTTTTTCGGAGTATAGACGACTTTTTGCGAGGAAAATTGCTTACCAATGATTTAGACATTAAAAATGCATTTTCTGAATTCCTTTCATCACGTGGCTCAACGTTTATCAAATTTGGCATAGAAAACTTGGTAAGCCGTTGGCAGAAGTGCATCGAATATTATGGTAAATACTCTGAATAAAAAATATGTTAGATTTGATCTCAAATTTTTATTTTCTTCCTGGTTCTAAAAACGAACATTTCATGCATGACAACCCAATAGTTGATGGGAGGTTTATCAATAATAAAATGTAAAGATTCAATGTAATTACATTGCCATAAAAAAAGCAATGTGCCTTTAGTTGTAAGCACTAATAATAATGTCGATTATCCGCAATAGTTTCTTAATAATCTCTGTCCATCTGGATAGCCAATTCATTATGCTTTTACGTAATCTTCAAACACTTAATCAATACAATTTTAAGCAGGTTAAAAATGATCGCTATGCGAGAAAATTGTAAAAATAATGCTCGATTGCATACTACACGATTTTTATTGTTAAACATATAAAACTTCAATTATTAGTTTAAATTATCCAAGTTATTTACTTATGAGAGCTGGAAAATTGACGAGGGGATGCTAGTGTTCAACACATTCAACTAAATTTCTGAATAAATATAGCCGAATAAATAAAAAAATTTGAAGTTTTATTTTTTTTTATTTTTTAATATGGCGGAATGAACCCGTTTTCCTAGATTAAATCGAAGATGGAGGGGACTAAAAAAGGGCCGATGTTGACACTGGAGAGCTCTGAGGCCATAATACTCTGATGGCGGTTGTTTGCCCCCCACACGGCAATAAAATGCCACATTCCACATTCCTCACTGTGTAAATATCATAGGGTCATGGAAGGGAGCAAAATTAAATCAGTCATCTAACTGGTTCCCTTCAGGATAGTTGTGCATTTATTTATTTATTTTTTCAGTTGGAGAAAAGAGGTAAGTGATGAGTTGCCGGCTATGAGATAGATTTCAATAGTTAAAGAGTCGTAAACCTTTTCGTAAACAGGTCAGATTTTAGGTGAAGGGTAGCAGAATTTTCAACCGATTGTATATTTATGTAAATAATATCCATAGTTCAAATCAGAAAAAATAGAAAAATACTTTTAAAAATGTATTTAGAATGCTCTTAAAAAATCTACTAAAATTGAAGATATTAATCGTTGAATAGTCACTTAAAGTTCCATGATAAAAAATATAAATTCAAATTTTTAATTCTTCATCAAATAATAATAGCAACAAATAATAATTTTCAGAAAAACTATTTATGATATTTGGGACCGTACAATAAGTAAATTTGAGGAAATAATTACAATGACTTATCAATAACATGTGAAGAACCACTCACTAGTAGCACATCAATAAAAAAAAAAAAAAAAAAAAATTATATAAGAAGGGCCCTTGGCTTCTTCTTTTCAGTCGCCTCGGATGGTTGTCAGGAATAGAATGGGGAGCAAGTTGAGAGAATAGTGGATTTAAATGCTTATGGAGTTTACTATTAAAGGATAGGTATCTGGTTTAGGATAAATCAGTATCGTATGGAATATTAAAGTCTTTATGGATAAGGTTATTTGTGATAAAGTAAGGAGCATTAAGGATTTTTCGAATGATTTTGGATTGGAAGGATTCTAAATAATTTGTCATATTTAATTGTGTTTCTTGCACTTGGACCTTTTTCCATGGAACTACAACCTTGTAGGAATAGGTATCCTAAGAAAAATATCAATATTCCATACCGACGATGTTTTGATCTCAGAATATCACACGATATAAAATTGACCAAAAATATCAATATATCTATCGTGATATATTTTTTTATTTTCCTCAAATGTTCAAATGATTGTCATGTAAATAAGTCTTTTGTTACTTATTGGGTGCTTTGAACGCTTGTCTAGCAAATTATGGAGTTGTCAGAAACGACGAGCATTTTCTTGTCTGGTACGTAACTATACACATCAATTCAAAAAAGAAAATTATATGTTATTTACTTTAAAATATATTTACAGTAGTCTGTTTCAAGACATCGACGGATGAATTAAGTTCCGAATGTAATTTATATTGGAAGGAGTTTGCTTTATCTTTTGAAATTATCTTTTAGATAGCTGAGTGCTGTTATCTTTTTCGCATTAACCATCCCTCAAACGCTTCAATCAACGGCAAATCTCTCAATAATTTGTCTTGCTGAATTGTTTTTCTTGCACTTGGACCATGTTCCCTGGGACAACACCCATATACAAATGGGTATCGTAAGAAGAGTATCGATATTCCATATCGATGTTTTGATCTGTGAATATCGATCTAAAAACATGAATATATCGATATATCGTGATGATATTCCATTTTAAATATTCCTATCTCATTACAATGATATTCTGGTTTATTTTATCGTTTTATGTAATTTATGTAACGTTATCGATCCACTACTACACCAAATTCGTCTAATATGAATTTAGTGTTTTATATATTGATATTTCCATTTCCTAACGTGAAAAAGTATATCAGAAATTAACAACATTACTTTCAGCATATATTTAGTGTTTTCTATCTTGCTATATATAGGTACGAGGGGAGCAGTGTTCGTTTAATGTCAAATGTTACCTATATTTTCGAAAGAAAAATATAGGTATATCGAAATAATGTGTATGGATACCGATCCCTACACCTATGAAATGGTTATGGAGTTTATCATGAAAAGATGGGTATCATCGCTGGGCCCAATCCTATAGAGCGTCTGTCTATTAAATGCTGAAGTAGTGAGAAAAGACTAGCAGTTTCTTTTCGTTTTAGTCTTGTATATGGATTCCAAGTAAGGCGTCTGTCCTAATAGAGTTCTTGGTTCACTAAATGTCTAAATTTATAACTTTTTTTTAATTTATTTTTTTATTAACTATTTATTGATATCTACAACTGTAGACATTGTATACAATAAATTTGAGAATAATGATTGCAATGACGTGTCAATAACATGTTAAGAACTACTTACTCGTAGCACTTCAATAAACGTTCTACATTAAAAGGTCTCTTGGCAATCTTCGTTTCAGACAGTGTGAAGAAAGTTAGAAGACTATTGGATTCGAGTGGGAATGGAGTTTACTATGAAAGGATAGGTATCTGTTTTGGGCCAAATCAAAAACATATGGAACATTAAGATCTTTATGTATAAGTTTGTTTGCGACGTATAATAAAAAAAAATACTCCAATTAGATTTATTTATTCAAACACTAGTTTCGACTTATCATCAGTTCGAAAACATACGAAAATCCAAAACATCAGCAAATTGAAAAAGGTTATATATATTAACTATAAATATGTAAGACATGAAATTCAACATGTTGATGCTCGCCTATTGAAGCAAATATGGACACATTTGACAAAACCTCGTGAGTGAAACTAATAAACCACTTTGAAAAAATTCTGAAATGAAATATTTACAAATCACTAGAAATAATAATAAGAAAATAAATTGAAGTTTAAAAAAAAAACTTTTAAAAAACACGCTTTAATAGAAAACCGAACTAAAAAGTAGAAAATTATTTTTATTTCATGAATAGCTTGTGTTACGGCAATAGAAAGCCCAGCATCAATTACGATTAATTAATTTGGAATACAACTAAAGTAACACTTAATTTATTAACAAAATAATTCAATTACAGTTATAAAAAATGTTTAGGAAAAAAAAAGTGGGGTTCAACACACTTTTGTTACTGAGGGACGGATGGACCATAAACCATTTAGATTTTATTATTATTATGATTTTTTTTACTATAAATTGAATTATTTTGTTAATAACTTAAGTATTACTTTAATTTTATTCCAAATTAATTAATCATAATTGATTGTCTGGTTTTATATTGTCATAATACAAATTATTCATGAAATAAAAATTATTATTAAAGCGTGTTTTTTTTTTGTTCTGTTTTTTGTGTTTTTTAAACTATAATTTATTTTCTTAATTTTTAGTCTCCAAACGATATCAATATTATTTATAATTACGTTATTCTATTTAAATTGCCGTAGCGACATCTGTGGTACCACAATCTTTACCATTTATATTCTTCAATTATACATTTTTTTTTTATCGGTAAAGAGCGACATTTTCCGTCGACCCGTGAATGGTATATAGTTAACCTGCAAAATATCTAAGTATTTTCTCATATTCCGATCAATCCATGTTTGTGATGTAGACACTTAAAAATGGCCAAAACTAACTTTTTAAAAAAGCTGACAAAATTCGTCTTCGACAATGAATTGTGGCTAAACACCCCTATTACAGTGTAATTTGACTGGACTAACAAGGGGAGGGCACACTCAGTCTCTCACGGATCTTGTCGGCAATTTTTTTGGAGGTTCCTGGTCAAAAAATATTAGACACGTATTTTGCCGTTCCGACCAATGGGCCCTAGAAGCCGAGAAAAAAAATAAAATAGCATTAAACTAATTTATTTTTTTATCTCGAGTTTAAAAATGATATCGACATGATTCTTGCACCAAGATTTTCAGTTTTGATTGCGAATTAAAGGAAAAATACAGTCGCTCCATAGATTTTGGTTTAGGTTAATTAAATTCTAAAAAAATGATTAGTTTTTCAAGCAAACTACCTCTATAGATTTTTTCACACAAAAATTGAGGTCAGATTCTAATTCAGCACCCTCAAAAACATTAAAAAACGGTTATTCAACAAAATCAAAAAATATCATTTTTTTCACCCTCTTCCAGGAAAATGAAATTTTAAAACCGATTATTGGTTACATACCTTTAAATCGTCATTACTTTGTCATGCAATTCACTGGTCGGTATCGCTGGAAAGAGGAGGGTCTCAGCTTTCTTTTGATGTATATAAATGTAAAATTCGATGAACAAAAACCTATTAAAAAAATTGAAATTCTTGAAAAACATTTTGATTTTTAATTTGAGTTTGAAACCAGATAGGATGATGAAATCAAATACATTTCAAGCGTATTACCACCCTATATTTTGTGTAAAAAAATAAAGTTGATACGTTTTGAACTGTTTTGTCTAAGCGTAATTCATGATTTTATCAATTTAAACAAAAGGAAATGCATAAATAAATAAGAAAGGTACATAGAAAATAAATTAATTTTATTTACTATGGAATAAAATCACAACAAGTAACTTTCTAATGACAAATAATATCTCCAATATTTGTTTCAAATCACAATTAGCAAATATAGAATAAAAATAAGTACGTTTAATAATAAACATAGGAAACAAAAATATACATTAATTTCAAAACGCGCATGAATTTATTTATTAATTTTCACATCCTTAAACTTACACTTTTCATAGTGAATTCATTTCGTTATTAATTTTCTAATCTTTCTTCTTGTTGCCTTGGGCCTAAGAGGTGCTCCTCGACTGCATCCTCAGCTCACAATGGCCACTCCCTCAGAAAATTCCTTTATCATCTTCTTCACTCCCTGAATGGAAAGATTTTCATTATCATACGAAGAATGTATGACTTCCTCTTGAAATAAGGTTTGAAAAATGTAATTGTTAATTTCAAAATAAAATGTATATTTTTTTTTCTCGGAGGTTCCTGGTCAAAAATATTAGACACGTATTTTGCCGTTCCGACCAATGGGCCCTAGAAGCCGAGAAAAAAAAAAAAAATAGCATTAAACTAATTTATTTTTTATCTCGAGTTTAAAAATGATATCGACATGATTCTTGCACCAAGATTTTCAGTTTTGATTGCGAATTAAAGGAAAAATACAGTCGCTCCATAGATTTTGGTTTAGGTTAATTAAATTCTAAAAAAATGATTAGTTTTTCAAGCAAACTACCTCTATAGATTTTTTGACACAAAAATTGAGGTCAGATTCTAATTCAGCACCCTCAAAAACATTAAAAAACGGTTATTCAACAAAATGTTCAACTGCAAAATAAAATAAAAATTGTAAATACTTAACAATCAAATCTAATATGTAATATGTAAATATTAATTTGTAATAAGTTATCATTACAATAAATAATTAATAATAATAATTATTTTAATAATAATTAAAGTAACAAATTATTTCTCCCAATTAGTATATATATATATATATATATATATTTTTTTTTTTTTTTTTTTTTTTTTTTTAATTGATATCTATATATATGATTGCTTAGATAAGGGATACTTCCCGAAACTATGGAAAACTGCAGATATTAGACTTCTCTATAAGGGAGTAGGCAAAGACAAGCGACTAGCGAAGTCATATAGACCTATTTGCCTCCACCCTGTTATGAGTAAAGTGCTGGAAAACTTGCTGCTTAAGAGCTTGCAGCCAGTTCTGACAAGAGCAAGCCATCCACGGCAATACGGATCCACTAAAGGCAGGGGAACCGCTGATGCTTTGTTGAGGGTACGTCATGACGTAGCTGAGAGGGCAGATCGGTACGTCATGTTACTCCTCTTTGACATATCCTCTGCCTTTGATAGTGTGTGGTGGCCAAGCGCACTTTACCAGCTCCAGAGATACGATACTCCTAGCATTTGTATGCGCTGGTAATGAGCTACCTCCAGGACCGACGTGTTAAAATACGCGGAAACTTCTATGAGTATGAAGATGTAGTCGAGAGGGGCTGTCCTTAGGGCTCTGTACTTCGTCCGGCCCTGTGGAAGTTAGTCTTCAATGATATGTTGGCTATACTTGAGGAAGAACGGTTCCCTGCGATTGCCTATGTCGACGATCTGGCTGTCGTGGTGTCTGCCAACAGTATAGTCCAATTGAAGCAAGAAGCTGAAAGATGTGCTGGCCTAGTTAGTAGATGGTGTAGTAAACAGAAGATGAAAATGGCGGCTGCAAAAACACAGGCCATTCTTCTGAAAGGAAATAAGTGTAGGCCTAACCCTATTATTAGAATTGAAGGAGAAAGAATACGTCCAACTGAGACTGTCACCTACCTGGGTGTGAAAATAAGAAGAAATTTTGATGTAACGCCTCATTTGGAATATCTTGCCAATAGGACGGCCTTATCATTGAACTGTCTCAGTAGGTTAGGGGGCGCCTTGTGGGGCCTCAGATACTCAGCTACGATGGCGATATATAAAGGAGTGATACTTGGTATCCTACGGTATGCATCTCCCGCCTGTTACCAAAATCTGTCACGCAGACAGATGAGTAGGCTGGCAACAATTCAGCGTAATTCTCTGCTGCGAGTCACCAGGGCGTACCGATCAGTGTCTCATGAGGGGGTCCAGGTCTTAGCAGGAGGGGTACCTCTTGATCTTGTACTGCAAGAAGATGGTTTTAAATTTTTTTTTTTTTTTTTTTAATTTATTGATATTTACAACTGTACAAAATAATATACAACAAGTAAATATGTTGACAGTGAATTCAATGGCATGCAAATAACTTGTGAAGAACTACTCACTAGTAGCACTTCAATAAAATCTACACTAAAAGGTCTCTAGGCCATCTTCTTTTCAGGCGCCTCGGAGGATTATCAGGGATGGAGGAGGAAGCAAGTTGGGATACTAGTGGATTGGAGTGGTTATGGAGCTTACTATGGAAGGATAGGTATCTGGTTTGGGCTAAATCAGAAACATATGGAACATTAAGATCTTTATGGATAAGTTTATTGGTCACAAAGTAAGCAGCATTGAGGATTTTTCGAAGGATTTGGATTGTAAGGATTGAATACGGTTTTAAATTTAAAATGAAAAGGGAAGGCTCGGTGGGACTACCAAATAATCTTCGGTCTCTGATCGACGCAAATCCAAGGAAATGGTTGGAGATAATTCGAGAGTACACGATAGAAGAATGGAACAGGCGGTGGGCAACAACCCCGAAAGGGGCTACTCTTAGGAAATATTTCCCGACTGTTAGGTCACGTCTTCAAGCAACTTGGGTACTCCCGGATTACTGGATCTCACAGTTTCTCACAGGGCACGGGGGCTTTCGAGCCAAGCTCCAGAAACATGGTAAAAATATTAACCCGCTATGTCCCAGCTGTGGTGTACCGGATACCGCTGAACATGTGGTAATTTCATGCACTGCCTTTGAGGCATTGAGAGCCAAGCTACAGAGAGAAACAGGGCTGTACGTTCTAACGGAGAGTGATTTTCCTCAACTAGTATCAGCTGACAACTACCCGTATTACAAAAGTTTTGTGTATGGTTGGAAAACTGAAGTGGGGGTAGAGCACTTCAACCTAGGAAGAAGGGGCCACGCCCCAGAAAGAACCCTGGACAGGAATGATGCTGACGACAACCCCATCACCGAATAAAGCCTATATAAACGTAAATGTAAAGCTATAAAATTAAAAAAAAAAAAAAAAAAAAATTTTGATATAGGTATGTTGTTATTTTAAATTAGTAGGTTATAGTTATTATTATTATGTATTATAGTATGTTACAGTTAGTATGTAGTTAATTTTAATATAGTATGTTGTATGAAATATAGGTTGTTGTATTAGATATAAAGTATATTGTATTAAACACAAGTATGTAGTTATGTAAAGCGTTTAATGTATTTTAAATATTAAATGTTATTTTAAACGTGTAGTGTAATCTTGAAATGTTAAATGCTAAATGTAATATTGAAATGTTCTGTTAAATGTTTAAGAAAATTTATTCTTGCAATGTTAAAAGTAATATTGAAATGTTATGTTAAACTGTTAAAACCAGCAGTGATGGCTACAAGCCATCCCTGCAAAACCCGTGTAGCCGAGAGGCAAGGAAGGGAAATAAATAAATAAAAAGATATCTATATATATACATACGTTTCCTGAGTTTTGAGGGTGCTGAGATGGAATTCTAGGGCTAAAAGAATTTTCTATCACATTTTACAGTGTAAAAGCTAAAATTTTTCAAGTGAAGTATATTCAATATAATTTTTTCACAAGAACCGATATCGGATTCGAATTCAGCATTCAAGAGAACCCTTAAATACGAAATTTCATCCAAATAGAAAAATAAAAGTTTGTAAGCTTCAAAGTTTGCCTGACCAAATAAAATGGTAGGCAACTTTTGTTTAAATTGATAAAAACATGAATTTCGCTTAGACGGTTTAACGTATCAACTTTATTTTTTTACACAAAATATAGGGTGGTAATACGCTTGAAACGTATTTGATTTCATCATCCTATCTGGTTTCAAACTCAAGTTAAAAATCAAAATGTTTTTTGGATTTTCCAATTTTTTTAATAGGTTTTTGGTCATCGAATTTTACATTTATATACATCAAAAGAAAGCTGAGACCCTCCTCTTTCCAGCGATACCAACCAGTGAATTGCATGACAAAGTGATGACGATTTAAAGTTATGTAACCAATAATCGGTTTTAAAATTTCATTTTCCTGGAAGAGGGTGAAAAAAATATTTTTTGATTTTGTTGAATAACCGTTTTTTAATGTTTTTGAGGGTGCTGAATTAGAATCTGACCTCAATTTTTGTGTGAAAAAATCTATAGAGGTAGTTTTCTTGAAAAACTTCATTTTTTTAGAATTTAATTAACCTAAACCAAAATCTATGAAAAATTCGCAATCAAAACTAAAATCTTGGTGCAAGAATCATTTTTTTTTTAGAATTTAATTAACCTAAACCAAAATCTATGGAGCGACTGTATTTTTCCTTTAATTCGCAATCAAAACTGAAAATCTTGGTGCAAGAATCATGTCGATATCATTTTTAAAAAGTTAATATATATAACTCGAGATAAAAAAAGTCGAAACTAAATAAATAGTTTAATGCTATTTTATTTTTTTCCATCTTTCTGATTTGGCGGCTTCTAGGGCCCATTGGTCGGAATGGCAAAATACGTGTCTAGTATTTTTTGACCAGGAACCTCCAAAAAAATTGCCAACAAGATCCGTGAGAGACTGAGTGTCCTCCCCTTGTAAGTTAGATTATTAGAACAAAGTTGAGCAATCATTGTATTGCCAGTGGTCCTTGACACATGTGCAAATTTTCAAGTTCAGTCAGATTTCAGGAAATTGGTCAAAATTACGATGAAAGATTCCGTTACATACAGGTCAAACTAATAAAAGTATATTCAAAATTGTATAAAACCAATCCAAATTTTTTATGACCATATTAATATTTCTAATAGTCCCATTTTAAGTTAGAAATTAGAAATAGAAGAAGGCCAGTCCTAATGAAAATCTACTTATCTATTTACCAGATTATTTAGCTAACTGCCCCACCCCGTTTCCTTTTATTATTTTTCAGTTCACTCTAGGAAACGATATCTTCAATAAACCCTTTCGATTCACCTCCTTAAGCGAATATCAAATTGTTAGATTATAGGTCTTACATTTCGAAAATTAATATATGTAATCAGTGAATCAAATGTCTGATGCTTTGAAGAATGTTTTACTGCTTATAGATGTTTAATATTCGAAACTGCTCTCTGAAAAGAAAACTCCCTGTAGAACTGGCAAATAATTCATCAATCCTAATATTATTATATTTTAGCTTTTACTAGGGTCTTTATTTCTCGCTGATTTTTTTTCTTACGTCATTCATGGCTGATATTCGTTCGATATTTATTGATAAAAAACAATAAATTCGTCATTATTTCGATAGCAAATCCTTCAAGTATCATAAAATACAAAATCTCTTCCTCTTATTATATTGAGATCAATACAAATTATTTTTCACTTTCGTTTTTGAAAAAATATATATATAATACATACAGGGTAAGTAACTCTTATTGTAAAAACAAAAAGATGGGTGAAACTAGATCAAAAATGAAAAAAAAATGCTGCAGACCTATTCTATTCCATTCTAATCTCTATTCCAATCCAATGCAGATATACGATAATTTAAAGACTTTTTTGAGGAAACCACGTTTTTTACCAAAAAAGCTGTAATATTTTGTTTAAATATTTTTCAACCTCAAAAAGTGGTATTCTTCAACACAATCTGCATTTAGAAGCTAACGACAAAATTGAGGTCCATGTTCATTATCGTTGGGTATTAAACATTACATTAAAAATTTAATAAAATAAATTCTAAATAACAATAATAAATAAATAAATGTAATACAATAAGATCGACTGATATGGTTTCGCTTTATTGACAGTTTTCCTTTTTTTTCTACTAAACAATGATTTTTTTCTTTGCTTTTTATTCCAGTGAAGAGTTTATTATGTTTAAAATGCACATTTCCATTAAGGGATTGTCAAAATGTTTTATTTACATAAGAAACTGATTTGTATGCCAAATGTGAACACCGTGTTTTTTCGGATTTAAAAGTGAATTTCTCCATGAAACAAAGTCATTTCTTTCAACATATCATTTGAACGCTGATTAAATTTGCAACTTGGTGAGACTTACAGTTTTGTTGATAGTTTTTTCGAAAAATGGTGAGCGTTGAAGTAATATAAGACATTGTAACTTCCATAAATAATGTAAAGATCAAGCTGTACTTTAGGTCACAAGTTTTTAAAATTCAAGGTTACTTGTACTTTGCTCTTATAGAAAATTTAATGCTATTCGAAAATGTGGTCAAAGTTTGAAAAATATTTAAAAGAGATATTACAGATTTTATGGCAAAAAACGTGGTTTCCTTAAAAAAGTCTTTGATTTATCTTATATCTGCAACGGATTGGAATAGAAAGGTGAGGTGTGCGTCATTTTTCTACATTTTTGATCTAGTTTCACCCAATTTTTTTTTTTTTTTTTTTTTTTTTTTTTTTTTTTTTTTTTTTTTTTTTTTTTTTTTTTTTTTTTTTTACACAAAGAGGTACTCACCCTGTATATATTGTAATATTATTTAATTCCCTTTTTTTTTTTTTTCCTTTTTTTGTATCAGTAACATATTTCATTGTTTATTTTAGTTATAGCAACTTAAAATATTAGAAAAAGAAACTACGGCAATCATTTTTCTTTTCATATAATATGTAATATATGATCTATATTTCATTATGAAATTCGCAGTAAGGTTCACCTCCAACAAGAGACAATCTCTTATCCACTGCGACTGTCTTCCGATTCTCCTAACGATAAACAAAGTCTTGATTGTTTTTTTATTTCATTTTTTTTTTCGTTACAGGCCAGCTAAGGACTACGCTTAAGCCACCAAGTTAGCTTTACGCTTTCTCCAATACTCCTTCATCTGTTTACTTTTCTCTTTCCACTCTTCTGCCGTCCATTTTCTCCTCTGTCTTTTTAGAGCTGTTTTGTCTTGGAAGCCTTCCCACTCTTTAATTTTGTTTCTCTAGTTTGTTCTGTAATCAATTTCTTCTTTATTTGAGCCAATATCTTTTAAAACGTAGCGTACCTTCTGAAGCCAATTGTGATTACCTTTTAATCTTTCAAAATGTTGTACAATTTTTCTTGTTAATCTGCTTGGAATCACTCTTTGTGTGTGGCCATAGAACATTAGCCTCCTTTTCCTAATGTCATGTTATTTTTTCTGCATGATTGTATTCATTAGTGTTAGTTCTTAATTTGAAAGTTTCCCCCCATTGATATCTTCCTCACAATCTTTTTTTCCTTTTTCCTGAATTCTTCACTTTCCTCCATTGTTCCTAAAATAAGTGTTTCAGCTGCATATAAACATTCTAGTCGAATTACTGTCTTGTAATGACGAGTTTCTGGACAGTGATTTTTTGTTGTAAACATCTTTAGTTAAGTGGAATACTAAGTCCATTTTTAGCAATCTCGCTTGGATTTCATTTTATTATGTATTATTTTATTTTTTTTCACAAAACATTCGATTGCCGAATAATAAATTAAGCAATCTTTGCATGAGCATTACTAAGGGGAGGCTATAAGATGGATAGGACGGTCTACAATGAAACTAATCGTCATTGACTAATTCTTATAAAGAAAGGTTTTCTGAATTGAAAGCACTTCAATATCTCGAAGACATTTGCAACATCGTTCATTTTTATGGTTTTTAGACAATGAAAACTGTTATTTGAATCAATGCCTGGGTAAGAATTGTCACGCAGACCATTATAGATTGGGCAAGTATAAAAAATATGTCCGAGGTCTTTATTAGTTTTCATATTGCAAACTAGACAGATTTCCTGTGGATTAAGTTGTGTGATGTTATCTGGGATGGTTATTTTTATTTTATGTTTTTCTGTAGTTCTTAACTGTGCAACAATTGTAGTGCAAATATTATTGTATATTAATGTAAATGTCCTACAATTCGACTGCTGGCTAGAGAAATTTTCTAATACTGTTTGCCTTTTTTCTTTGAGTTGACTAAATTTGATTCCAAAACTATTTTCCCTTCTCCGATTTTATTATATTTGTTTGGTTGTAAACACCAATTATACTTAGAACTAGCATTTCTACTTGAATAAGACAGCTTGACTAAATTATAAAAACACAACTTTGGATGTCAATTATCATTCATTACTATGTTTTTTTAAGTAATTTAAGTTATCAAATATAATGGGATACTAATATTAAGGAATATACGAAAAAGTCATATCAACAGAATAAATACCTACTTCATGTTGGATCGTATTACAGTTAGTGCCCAGTTTGATTGCCTGAGTTAACAGCCAATAAATTTAACAACTTAATCATTGGGTCGTCTGCAAAATAATGTTGTTATGTTTTCTTTAATCGGTTGTTACAAAATTTATTGGGCATGGACATTATGGGTAGTTAGGGTTAATGAATCAATTGCCATTTCTATTGGAATTATTTTATTTGAAAACTAGTTTTGAATGTTAAACATCATCAGTTCTAGAACATACAAAATTTTCAAAACATTAGCACTTTGTGATATAGATTATACATACTAAAGTTTTTCAAAAATGTAAGACAAGAAACCAAATTTCTTGCTACTCACCTTAAGACCATTGGCACATAATTTAAAAGGTTGGATCATTGATACGCGGACGTAAAAATTCGATGTGAACGTAAGAATTCGAAGTTCTTTTCCCCAAAACCAAAGAAGTGGTACCGATATCAAATCCACTGTAATCTGAAATGAAGTTGTACTTATGCACAAGGTCTTCTGTGACAACTTATTAAATTGCATATTTATGTACTTAACTGTTTACCTGTCTCTTCTGTCGCTTACATTCTTCTTCAGCTTTAACACCTCCAAAAATTCAGTTAAGGACTTTTATACAAGGAACATATAAGCTTCATAGGTAAATTTAATTCTCTGGGGGCACTGTGAAATAGAGTGGAGCGAAAACAACCAAAAAAAAAAAATAAGTTAGAGAATCTGTGAAACCCAGACCCGGGGAAAGTGGGAAAATTGGGTAAAATAACTTTTGACTAACATCTTTATTGGGATAATCATATTTCCTAATCAATAGGAAATCTATTTTTATTCTTAAGCAACTTTTAGATTACCGCGATTCATTACCACTAAGTAATCGACAACGTTTAGTTTCATCTTTCATTTTTCCCAACTCTGACTACGGATGCATAGTGTATGGACGACTCTATGGTGAGCTCGAAATGAGAGTAAAAGACAAATGAACTATTTTATCAGATTTATTTTCGGGATCCCCAAACGTTCTCACAAGTATTCTGAAATCGGTTGACTTTACCCCAATTTCCGACGGCAATACTTCCTAGGTACACTCATATTCCAATCCTTGAACACAGAAAATCCCACCTATATCCATGACCTCCTTACTCTGCGCTCCTCCATCCGCTTTTTAAATACTAGAACCCAACCCATCAACCTGTATACTCCTGCTCATCGAACTGCATCTTTCTAAAAATCCTTCACTATCCGCGCTTCCTCTTCATAGAATTCTTGCCCATCTCAATTCGAAAATGCTCCTCTCTAACTTCCTTTAAACATCATCTATTTCTTTACCTCCTGAATTTTCAATCTTCCGAGAAAATGTAAATAATGAATATTTATGTAATAGATATTAAAATAGTATACACGTTGTATCATTTTAAAAGATTTTTCATGCATTTTGTAACCCATAATGTAAATATTAATCAACTGTCATAGTCAGACGATTGTCCTATGTACTGCACTCATATGTTATTCTCAAGGGGCAAGCTGTCCCAGAATAAAGTTTATTTTCTTCTTCTTCTTCTAAAATATAGAAATATGACAGTTTTGGGATCGCACAATTGTTTGAACATAACGCCAAAATATAAAAATGCCATTTTTGATTATTTGCAAAGCAGTTTTGATTATTTTCAGTCAGAGGGTTTGAAAAATAAATTATATAATCATTATTGTTCATCATCAATATTGAGAAACTCATTAGTGTCATCGTGGAAGTTGCTTCCTGAATTTTATTCGGATTCTTATGAACCCCTACCATTAATATGCCCCATTGCTACGCTTATTTTATTTACAGGTAGTGGGGTCTTACAATTTCTATTGTGTTTGTATCTATTTTAAAATGAGTAAATAAGTTTTTAATATAAATTAAATAGCCCAAATTCAAATAAATAATGATTCAAATGAATAATAACAAACAGATCAGGATTGCTAATAAGTTCTAATATCTTGAGGAAATTATAACCTGGGACTCCCAAGAGAAAGCATCTATAGAAAGCAACATTGAGACAACACAACGTATCACCTGGCCAACTTAAAAGAAGTCTCTCTCTATGAATGGCAAACTCAAACACTACTATTTCGTTGTTAAACCGGAGGCAACAACGCTAGTGAAACACTAATCAATGTAAACACCAAATAAACAACAGATAAACTGCAGAAGGCAGACCGAAGAATCATTAGGACCATCATCCAAAAGAAACACCAAGTAGATGGACAATTGAGATTGTTGCCTAATGAAGTGGTCTGTCAGAAGAGTGAGTCAATAGTTGACACAATGAGGAAAAGGAGAATTGCCTTTTTCAGCCACATATCAAGATTAACGGAAGCAAGACTATTGAAACTATTTAACTACTTTTGGAAGAATAAAACTAAAAAGAATTGGTTCAAAGAAGTCCAGGATGATTTAGAAGAGTTAAAAATAACGATGCAACAAATTAAAAACAAAGAAGAGAGGAAGATTCTTAAGGACAGTGTTATAAGACTAAAACTCAAAACATTTGAACGGAGACAACACACTATAACCGACGAACGAAGGGCAGCCAAGTCGGAAACAATGGAGCATTTCTGGGAGAAAAAGAGGAAGCTGAAAGCCAAATCTCAAGTTGCTCGGAAAACTTAAATGCTTATGGACGGATTGTAGTGCTCCAATATAGGCGTTCAAAATTTTTTTAAAAAATAGACCCGAGGGAAAAATTGTTAACGATTAGAAAATAATTTTGTGCTACCTCAAGATGACACATCATAATAAACGTTTTACGCAATGTGCTTTAGCCAATGTCACCACTTCTCCTGTATCATGTATCTTATACTTTTTTTCGAACCACCTTGCTGTACAACAACTCTTCACGTTATTTGTATTATTCATCTAGTTGATATTTAAAAATTAAGGTGCAAGGGAATAAGCAGATCCTCCGCTAGCACACCGAGAAACAATTTCAAGCCATCCAAATATTATTTAATTTGTTCTTAAATTTATATTTTGTTATAATTACCACTAAAATAATAATAACTAATATATTTCATACATTATCATCTATCCCTAATATGTATTATATAGTTGTACATAAAACAAAAAGATTTCCAATGTCAATAAGACGCCCGTTTTTATACTAACTAATCTCATCAATATATTTAAGGCGGTGTTAGATGAAAGACAAAGACAACAGAACAATATGGCTCATTTGATAATCTATTTTGTGACTAAAAAAGTATTAGAAGGTTTGACCTACATATTGGAGCCATAAAATACATATCTTAGTATCTAATAGGATCTTCTTAAGATACACTCAGAGGAATTTAATACTTTCTTGTGACATCACGTAGGTTTAGTATTTTCCTTATTTGAATTCCAATAATTTGAAGTTGGCATTTAAAATCTTGAAGCTATCGATAGTTCGAACTACAGTGTGTGAAAATTATGTAAAGCAAAAAAAAAAGTGCCAATTGACGCACCTGTTTTAAATTCGTTTCCAGTACGATCAGAAAAACCAATCAATCATAAGGGGAAACCCATAAGTACCCCCTTCTTTATATCCCATTTTTCAGTTCGTATCCAGGACATGTACTGCACGGGTGTCTTTCTTGGCGTTTAACAGGCCTTTGACCGGGTATGGCATCCAGTACTGCTTTATAAACTTCCTTCCATCTACATATTTCCTCATCCTCCGTTCCTACCTTTCTGATAGAGTGTTTAAAGTTAACCATAATTCTACATACTCATCCATCTTTCCTGAGACCGCTGGTATTCCTCAAGGTAGTATCAAGGTGTCATTCTTTATACCGTGTATACAGCTGATATCCCAACTTATACCATCCTCACAACCTATGCTGATGACACCAGTGTGTTATTAGTCAATGATAATCCATTTGCTGCATCCCAGACACTCCAGCCACATAACACTTCCCTTGAAGAATGGTGTCATAACTGGAGAGTTAAGATTAATCCTCATCCTGTCCTCCTGAATCTTTTAATGGTGTACCACTAAATAATGTGGAACGAATACGATACCTTGGATTTCATCTGGACATAGGACTTACTTGGAACCCTCATACAGGATTGAAAAGACAAGAAGCTACTCTTCAATTTCTACTGCTACAACACTTACTTGACTAGCGTAAAAATTTCCCGATTCACTTCAAACAACTCATCTATATGACGATTATCAGACCTATTTGGACTTACGGTATAGAGTTATGGTGATCCACTAAATCATCGAATTCTTCCCGCATCCAATCACTCCAATCCTAAATCCTTCGAAAAATCCTTAATGCTCCTTACTTTGTCCCAAATGAACTCATTCACAATGGCCTTCATATCCCATATGTCGTTGATTTGGCACGAACCAAATACCTTTCCTTTCTTAATAAACTTAATAATCATCAAAATCCACTTGTTGCACAGCTTCCTTCCTATTCCATTCCTTACAATCATCCGAGGCTTGAATGAGAATATTAAACCCAAGTGTACCAAATTTTAACTACATCTTCATAGTTTTAGGAAGGTTTATAATAAAAAATTTTACTATAATAATAATTAAAATGTAAAGTCTTGAGTGCCAGAAACTATGTTTGCAAAACTGCCATATACTTTTATGGATAGAAATTAAAATACGACCAGATGGTTCGATAAAATTATTTCTGCCAAACTGGAATACTAATTAAGCTTGGACTTACTATTCAAGCACCTAATCAATGAAATTTTAACCAGGTTAAAAATTACTGCCATTCGTAAAAATAGCATTGAAGAAATAGTGCTAAATTCCATACTTCCATACAAGATTTTTATAGATAAACAAATGAAATTCAATTATGAGTTAGTGTGATTATAATTTATAATTCATCAGTCCTAATTGTAAAAATGATTCCATATATATTTTTATATCAACTTATTGAAATTTACAACTGTACAAATATATACATCAAGTAAATGAGCTGGTAACGATTACAATAACATGTCAAAACTTGAAAAAAACTACTCATCAGTAGCACTTCAATAAAAATTCTACACTAGAAGATCTCTAGGCCATCTTCTTTTCAGACGCCTCGGAGGATTATCGGGAATGGAATTAGAAGCAAGTTGTGAAACTAATGGATTTGAGTGGTTATGGAGCTTACTATGAAAGGATAGGTATCTGGTTTGGACTAACTCAGCAAAATATGGAACATTAGGGTCATTATGGATAAGTTTATTGGGGACAAAGTAAGGGGCATTTAGGATTTTTCGAAGGATTTTGGATTGTAAGGATTGGATACGAGATGAATTGGATGGTTTAGTTGAGCCCCAAAGTTCAACTCCGTACGTCCAAATGGGTCTTATCACAGTCATGTAAATAAGTCTTTTGTAATGAATTGGGTGCTTAGATCGTTTGTCTAATAAATGTTGAAGTAATCTGTAACTACATGTAGTTTTTTGTTAGTGGATTCCAAGTAAGACGTTTGTCCAAGTGGAGTCCTAGGTAGCGGATCCGTTCAACAGGAATTAGTTGAATATCATTAAAGGATACTGTAGGACAGGAGTCGTGGGTTTACGACGAAGGGCAAAGGTTATTTGGTGAGATGTTTTAGGGTTTATTTTGATTCTCCATTTTTGACACCATTCTTGAATGTTTCGGATATGGGATTGGAATGTTTGGGAGGCACTGAAGGGATCATTGTTTACTGACGATAAACATGTGTCCTCAGCATAAGTGGTGAGGACAGTGGTAGGATGAGTTGGGATGTCGGCTGTTCCATATATTTAAAATATATTCCATATAAACAGCGCAAAAATGAATAGGGATATGCCTTATTTATCCCTTATCCGGTCATTTAAATTAAATTAAACAATATATTCAATATTACTAGGATACAACAAGATAGAAAATACACACCAAAGACAAAACAATTGTTAATCCTTTTATTTATAACAAGTTTTCTTAAGAATATATCATTAACAAGTATTCTTAAAGATTTATCATTTTGTAAATAAACAGCTTTTCTCGTATTTTAATCCAGTTGTACTTTCAATAAACATGGAAAGACATCATCTTGAACCCGAAGTTCGCGAAATTATAGTGAGATTGCGTTATCAAGGTCACCGACAAGTTGATATTGCAGAGGCGGTTGGTGTTTTCCTGAGTGTCGTCTCCCGGGCTTTAGCTCGATTCCGAGAGACTGGGAGTGCCAATAGAGGGCCGGGCAGTGGTTCGCAACGTATTACATCTGAAAGAGAGGACAGAAACATTGTTATCCTAAATGAAGTTGAAGGTGTTTTACCTAGACTTTTATCAACACAAACGATTCGTATTTGTTTGTAGGAAGTTGGCCTTACATCATATGCTCCTTTGAGACGACCTTCAGCAACAGCTCGCCACCAGCAGCTCAGAAGAATTTGGTGCAGCGAGCGACTAGAAGAGGGCACAAATTGGAATACTGTGATGTTTACTGACGTGTCGCGTTTTTGTCTGTATAGTGACAGCAGACGCCGAAGAGTCTACAGAGAGCAAGGAATGCGTACAATGCCCCAGTTTATTGTGCCTTCAGTGCAGTTTGGAGGAGGTGGTCTAAAGGTCTGGGCTGGCATTCACACTGGAGGACGAATCAACCTCACAGCAGTTCGATATGCACATGAAATTATTGAGAAATACCTCCCTCCAACTAGGGATCTCATTGGGAGAGATTTTCGATTTCTGGATGACCTCATAGACGAATAGTTGTTCATCAAGTTTTAGAAAACCTGATAATTTCCCACCTGTCCCTTCCCCCATTGCCTCCAGACCTCAATCCTATTGAGCAGATGTGGGACGCGTTACAGAGAAGGTTTTTTAATCATTATCCGCCGCTCTTGGCCCTTCAACAACTGAGCGCAGCATTGCAACATGAAATTCCTCAAGAAACCAGTGACAACATTATTAATAGTATGCCTAACAGGTGCCCACAGGTTTTGGCTAACAGAGGGCATTATACAAGATATTAATGTTTCCAAAAACTAATCTGTTCAATAAAAAACCTTTTGCAACTAAGACGTATTATTTTTGTTAATTTTTAAAACCGATTAATTGTATTTTATTTCAGCAAAAAACATAACAATTTCTGATGAATATTAATGCAGTTTATAATTAAAATAATACAAAAATGGTAGGCAAAGTAAATAACACAAAATTAGCAATATCCCTATTCATTTTTGCGCAGTTTATTTGGATCCATATATTATGGATACTAGCTTATACAATTTAATAAACTATGGATCCATATATTTAAATCCATATAATATAAAAAAAATTCCAATAGAAGAGGCAAATAATTATTTTTGACATTCAACTTTATTATTTAAGACTCGTCAAAAAGTATCAAACAATGCACTACAATATTATTTTTTATTTAACAATTAATTACTTCTTCATTATCAACAATCTTAATAATTTTTATATTTCATTTGTAAAACATTGTATACCCCTCTAATAAACTACTCACAGTGTGTGTACTAAATAATACTAAATATCGTTTCATACCGAAGTTATTAAGTTTTTTTTTTAGCTTATTTTATAATAGTATCACGACTATATAATTCCTAAGATCTGATCTGGATGTGAAATTCGCAATGATTTATTGAGTAATTAATGCTTTAACGGCATATTCTCGTGGCGCATCGGTAAATAAGGAAAATCCAACTCAGAAGTAGAATTCTTTTTTTTTTTTTTACCCTGAGACACAACCTGTGGAACTACAACGCCATAGGAAAACATTTCTTTGATCGAGCAATCGATAAAATAAACTAATTATAAAGCATTATACTGGACATACTAAAGACTGTTCCGTTGTAATTTAACACCAATTGGATGTTTTAAACGATGTACAGTGAGCAGCAAAAGCTTTCGTACACCTACTAAATTCACTAAAATACGATTATTATGACTCTTGTACAAAAATATTTTTTTTTAATGATTTCATATTCTTCCTCATTCATGTGACAAACACACCTAATAATTGAAACCCCTCAAAATATGGATAATATTTATGTATTTACTCTGTAAATAGAAAAAAGTGTAAACTGCCTGCAGCAAACGTTTTCGTACAGCATCAAATTATCTCATTTAATCCCTTATTTACTTAAGGTCTGATGTAGAAAAGTCAACTAGTTGTTAATCCTGCCTCTTTCTAGCTATTTTCTCATCAGTTTCTACTCAAAGAGAGTTTTATAAAAAGCTACGGATAATCAGAATACTTCTATTCAACAGCGGTTACATGTATTTTTCCTCAGATAACAGCGATTTTCTTACGTCCAGATTAGTTCAATGATTAATATACCTCTTAACTAAAAAGAAATGGAGTTTATTTACGTAGGCCAAAGTAAATAAGAAAGAAGTAATATTCGTCTATCTGATCGTTGCACATTAAATTTCCTTTCGTAGACTAACTGGACATTGTTTCAGTAGTCTGGAAGTTTATTTTAAATGTTTTTTATGCATTTTATTCTTTAAAGTCTAATTTTATAAGTTATGAATGTTTTTTCTATTTTCTCTGGCCTGAACTCTATTTCTTCTTAAATCTCTTCTAATCCTTTTAGGTCTTGCTGATGTTTCCAAATTCGGAATTTGCTTTCATTGCTGTCTTTCTGGCCGGTATTTTGAGGTAAGCATTAACTTTTCTCATTTCATCTCAACTCAAACTCCTCCCATCTCGGCGAGAGCAGATTCTCGCCCATCCCGATCGCCCCTTATCTTCCAACCTTTCGTTTCTTTAAAAAATTTGATTATGTATTGGACCGTTGAAAGAGGTATATTAGTCATTGAACTAATTTTTAAGTAAGAAAATCGCTGTTACCTGAGGAAAAGTACATGTAACCGCTGTTGAATAGAGGTATTCTGATTATCGGGCCGTAGATTGTTTTGGTAGAAACTGATGAGAAAATAGCTATAAAGAGGCAGGATTAACAACTAGTTAACTTTTGCTGCAGTCAGTTTAAGTAATAGCAAACATTATTTAAAAACGAAAAAATAATGAAATTTTAAATTAATATGATTTATTACAGATAGAACGAATTGCTCAAGAATGTACAATTTGAAATCACACAAGACTAAGACGTAATGAAAACAACAGGCGGATATAAACATTATTAATTTATCATATATTTTATTGAAGGGGATTAATTTTAATTAACTCATATTAAAGGCATAACTCCTATTTATCTTTTATTTTCTTCTACATGTTTCGGAGTACCTTTGCTCCAGCTTCAGGATCTACAATTCATATTATATTCTATTTACAATCTTATCCATTATACAATGCAATATTTTCCAATACCCTAAAAAAAAAAATTGGGTGAAACTAGATCAAAAATTTAGAAAAATGCTACAGACCTTACCTTTCTATTCCAATCCGTTTCAGTTATATGATAAATCAAAGACTTTTTTGAGGAAACTACATTTTTTATCACAAACGCTGGAATATCTCCACTTTTTTAAAATATTTTTCCAACTTTTACCACATTTTCGGATTTAGCATTAAATTTTCTATAAGAGCAGAGTACATATTACCTTGAATTTTACAAATTTATGACCAAAAGAACAGCTTGATCTTCACCTTATTTAGGGAAGTTAAAATTTCTAATATTACTTCAACGCTCACCGTTTTTCGTAAAAACTATCCACAAAACTGCAAATCTCATAAAAACTTTCGAATGATATGTTAAAAGTAATGATTCAGTTTTGATTTCATGGAGAATTTGGTATACAAATCAGTTACTTGTGTAAATAAGACTTATGATAATCGCTTAATGAAAATATGTTTTTTAAACATAATAAACTGTTCATTGGAATAAAAAGCAAACAAAAAATTATTGTTTAATAGAAAATAAAGGAAAACTATCAATAAAGCGACATCAGATCAGTTATTACATTTATTTATTAATTATTATTATTTAGTATATATTATATTAGATAAGGTTTAAAACCCAATGATAATGAACATAGACCTCAATTTTGCTTCTGAATGCAGATTTTGTTGAAGAATACCACTTTTTAATAGGCAGAAGAGTCAGTTTTTACAGAGGAAGACATTTCCACCTATCCATGTATATAATATAAGACTAAGCAACTTCCCTAAATAAGGTGAAGATCAAGCTGTTCTTTAGGTCACAAATTTTTAAAATTCAAGGTAACATGCACTCTACTCTTATAGAAAATTTAATGCTAAATCCGATAATGTTGTCTATGTTCATTATCATTGGGTTTTAAGCCTTATCTAATATAATATATACTAAATAATAATAATAAATAAATAAATTTAAGAACATAAAGATCCTTTGGTCTGGTGTCGCTTTATTGATAGTTTTCCTTTATTTTCTATTAAACAATAATTTTTTGTTTGCATTTTATTCCAATGAACAGTTTATTATGTTTAAAATACATATTTTCATTAAGCGATTATCATAAGTCTTATTTACTCATGTAACTGATTTGTATACCAAATTCTCCATGAAATCAAAACTGAATCATTACTTTTAACATATCATTCGAAAGTTTTTATGAGATTTGCAGTTTTGTGGATAGTTTTTACGAAAAACGGTTGAAGTAATATTAGAAATTGTAACTTCCCTAAATAAGGTGGAGATCAAGCTGTTCTTTATGTCACAAGTTTGTAAAATTCAGGGTTATATATACTCTGCTTTCTTAGAAAATTTAATGTTAAATCCGAAAATGTGGTCAAAATTAAAAAAAATTATTAAACAAAATTTAGATATTACAACTTTTATGGTAAAAAACGTAGTTTCCTTAAAAAGTCTTTGATTTATCGTTTAGCTGCAACGGATTGGAATAGAAAGGTGAGGTCTGCGGCATTTTTCTACATTTTTGATCTAGTTTCATCCACTTTTTTTTTTTACACTATGAGGTACTCACCCTGTATATCTCATATGGGCAACGTGGCTTAGCCACAATTTCAAGCCCTGGATTAATGATAATAATTCATAATAAAGTATGTACCATGGCTCCAAAATATATAAACAATGTTTTATATTAATATTCATCAATCATTGTAATTATTAAGAATGCTTAATCGTGTAGATGGGGGATTGACTGGAAGTGTTATAACTGGTTTGGTATATGGTAACTTGTACATTCAGCAATGTCAAACTTCCACGCTAAACTGTTATTAAATGTTTATAAAATTTCCTGAATCATTTCCATTTTATCATGAAATGTTGAAAAGCTTCCGACTTATATCAAAATAGCTTATAACCATGTAAACGTTATGCTAGAAATCATAAATAAAACAAAATAGACTGAAGTAATTGAAAATAATGACTTCAGTTCAACCTTCTACCGCATAATTATTGTCCGTGTAATTGTGTTTACTGTATAAGTATAATTGCTGAATGGGGCTGTATAATTATTTTACAGAGAGTACTATATTTACAAAGCTTCTTAAGTGCCAAGAGTATATACTTTGCTCAGAAAGTATTTGAAAACGAATTACCTGGGGCCAATAAAAATCACCCCTCCAGGTATAGTATACGGCCCCTTGGCTACCGGCGTGTGGCTAGATTCTGCAAAGGGTAGGCTAAAATTTGGAGTCTTTTCTATTCAAAAATATTCAATTTGAATAATTCCATTCAAAAAGATTGCTTTTCATTAGGAAACTTATACTATTTATACTCATAAAGAATTAATCAACAATTTTCTACTATTACAAAAGTCTGATGGTTAAAACTATAAGCCAGTTTAGATACGGCTAATGTTTTGAATGTTAAATATTCACCATCAGTTCTTTGTTACATTGAATATATATATAGATTATATTATAGTATATTGGTCTCTTAAAAAAAAAAAAGTTTAATATATACTTACACGGTGAGTCCCCCATAAAGTAAAAAAAAAAAATAAATGGGTGAAACTAGATCAAGAATGTAGAAAAATGCCGCAGACCTCATCTTTCTATTCCAATCCGTTGCAGATATACGATAGTTCAAAGACTTTTTTGAGTAAACCACATTTTTCCCATACAACCTGTAATATCTCTACTGTGTTTAATAATTTTTCATATTTTGTCCACATTTTCGGATTTAGTATTAAATTTCCTATAAGAGCGGAGTAGATGTAATATTTTTTACAAACTTGAGACCTAAAGAACAGCTTGATCTTCACCTTATTTAGGGAAGTTACAATGCCTTAAAAGAAAAAATTATTCCCAAAACTGCAAATCTCACAAAAATTTACAAATTTAATCAGCTTTCGAATGATATGTTGAACTTAATGATTCTGTTTTGATTTTTTCGGTTATAAAAGTGAATTCCTCCATGAAATCAAAACAAAATCATTACGTTTAACATATCATTCGAAAGCTGATTAAATTTGTAAGTTTTTGTGAGATTTGAAGTTTTGGGTATAATTTTTTCTTATAAAACATTGTAACTAACCTAAAAAGGTGAAGATCTGTTCTTTAGGTCACAAGTTTATAAAATTCAGGATTATGTGTACTCTGCTTTCATAGAAAATTTAATGTTAAATCCGAAAATGTGGTCAAAATATTAAAAAAATATACTTCAACGCTCACAGTTTTCTGAAAAAAAATATTCACAAAACTGAAAATCTCACAAAAACTTGCAAATTTAACCAGCTTTCATATGGTATGATCACATGATTAATATTAACGATTCTTTATCTATTTCATGGAGAAATTTACTTTTAAAAACCGGCAAAAAATGGTGTTTTCATTTGGTTTACAAATCAGTTACTTGTGTAAATAATACATTATGATAATCGCTTAATGAAAATATGCATTTTAAACATAGATCTTCATTGGAATAAAAAGTGAAGAAAAAATTTATTGTTTAATAGAAAATACAGGAAAACCGTCAATAAAGCGACACCAGATCAAAGGATTTTATGTTATATTTGTTTATTATTATTATTTAGGATTTATTTTAATAAATTTTCATTGTAAGGTTTAAAACCCAATGATAATGAACAAAGACCTCAATTTTGCCGTTGGTTTCTGAATGCAGATGATGTTGAATACCACTTTTTGAGGTGAATTTTATGGACAGATGAGTCTGTTTTTACAGAGGAAGGCACCTACCTATCCAAGGTGGGGTACGTTGGTTTATTTTTTGGTTTTACTGCTTTGTAAAATTTTGTAATTGCAAGTTTTTAAAATTCAAGGTTATATATCTTCCTCTTAATAGTAAATTTAATGCTATATCCGAAAATTTGGTCAAAATATTAAAAACGATTGAACAAAGTAGATATTACAGCATAATAATTGCGGTAAAGTTATAGCTGTCATATTTTACAGTTACCCTGATGGTGATAAATAGAGCACTAAAAATATAGAACTAAATCATTAATAATTCATGATCAAGCAGTTTTACAAAATTCATTAGAAAACCTCCAAGATATCAATCAACTGCGTATTGCGTAATTCATAACGAACTATTTCTAAATTTTAAATATTTGAAATAATTGTGTTCCAATTTATGTTGTGAAATAAATGAAGTTAACGACTTTAAACCACTTTTACGCCCCTGCTCCCGCCCACGCCAATATGGAAAACTAATTGTAAATCAATGTTGAAAGCAATTTCGTTAACTCCTGAGAACTTTCTCGCGTTAGGAACTGGAAAAAACAAAATATCAATATATAAATCACTATAACCATTTTGAAACTGATGTTAACTCCTGTTCTTACATTTGAGAAGACAAAATAAGGGAATATCAATGCACACTAAACAATACAATCTAATTTAAAACTATAGAAATGGAAGTTCATAAGTGAAGTTATAGAAAAGGATCTATCGATAAATGTGAAATTCAAAGTGAAGCATCGTAATTAATCTGCAAGGGTGATGCTGGTTTAACGAATTTGGTGGAGCAGTGGTTCGATATCGTTACCTAAATTAATTAAAACGATAAAATGAACAGGAATATCATTGTAACGCGGTTGGAATATTTAAAATGGCATTTAAACAAAAAAAAAAACACGATATATGGATATCGAAAATCCTCCTTATTGAATATCGATATATTTCTTACTATATGCATCCCTAACCTATTGTTTGAATTTGGACGAGGCTTTTTACATCCCAAATCTTTAGAAATTAAAAAATACTCCTTAGCCATGCTTAGAGAGAAAACAAAAAATCAATAGGATGAGGTATGGTATTAAAGAGGAGGAAGAAGAAACCCGTTATATAAAAAAGATAGGAGTTTTTTTTACATTTCAAAGATACGAATAAAAAACTACCTGGGACATATCGCGAACGGAAATTTTGAAGTAGCCATCCGAAATCTAAATACCAGCATCAGAGGTGAGAGAGTCTGGGGACCCTAAAATGAATCTTATAAAGGAATTTATTGGTCTCTTCCGCCACACCTCGAGATCACCAGACGATCCTGCATATACTAAGCATCCATAATCAAAATGGAGAAGGGTGAGGAAGAATTCTAAGTGTGTATCTTGTCGGGAATGAATCCTTATAGGTTTTTTGAATATTCAAATGTTTATTCGAGTGCTATAATGTTTGATTTTTTTTTTTTTTTAAAGTAAAGGCCGTGACAATTTTAATAAATGATCATATCTCCCATACTCGTTTCCATAATATTTCAACCTTTGACAAATATTCCATTAACTATACTTAATATGTGATTCCATCCCTCTTAGAAATTCTCCTACTTCTTTCTATATATTTATATATCTTTGTCCATCCCCTATCTCTTGTGTTATCATAATTTCTTTCTGCCATGTGATGAGAAGAGGTATAATTAGAATTTGTTTTTATTTATTGATATTTGCAACAGTATAAAAAATAACCATCGATGTGTGTGAATAATGATTACAATAACTTGTAAATAAGCAACCCATTAGTAGAACTTGTAGAACAAAATCTATAGGGTTATCTATTCTATTAGAAGGCAACAGTTATTCTTTTCAGACGCCTCAGAAGGTTATCGGGAATCGAAAGAGGAGCAAGCTGGGGATATGCAGCTCATCATGATAGGAAACGTATTTGGTTGGACCAGTCCAGCATCATATTTGATATTTAAATCATTATGGATAAGTTAATTCGGGATATAATAAGATGCATTCAGGATTTTAGAAAGGATTTTGGATTGTAAGGATTGGATACTAGACAAATAGGTTCTGTGGATTCCTAAAGCTCACTCCGTATATCGAAATAGGTTTATTTACTGTCATGTAAACAAGTTTTTTATAATTTATTGCTTTTAACTGTTTTTCTAGTAGATGTCGGATCAGTCGAATACGACGAGCAACTTTAAAGCGTATTTACAAAAACCAATCTTAAAATTAATTCAAGAGGACGTACCAATGGATATGGGTCTCAATCATGCCTCTCCATCATTGTTTATTTTTCTTTTTGTAATAGAGTTAGAAGGAAGTTGGGATCCTAGTGAATTTGAGTGGTATTGAAAAATAGAAATATAAGCTTGGGATAAAAGGATAACTAGGAACACCTATTCTTCTTTTTCTTTAAATGAACTTACATTAGTAAGTTTTTTTATGAAGCTTACAACATCTGGAGTTATTAGTTTATGTGGCCAGGTACGCAGATGGCCTAAACTAATTTTAATTATTAGTTAATTACTAAGAATTATATGTTTTAATAATGATTAAAAATTATAGAGTTAGTTGTATTATAATGATTTCAGTGGTTATGGAGTTAGCTAAAAAAAGATAAGTATGGGATATCGAGAGAAAATATGGTTTGAGATCTTTAAACATGAAAATAAAATAAATAATTAAATTATTTTACTAGTTTAGTCCAGTATAAATATGCTTTTTAAGATTTTCGATTTTTCGTAATCCACAACATTCAATATTTATATTGTTTCGCTTAGATTGAATCCCCTTTTTATAAGAAAAGCTTTCTTAACTGGACGAGAATAGTTAAATTAATATAAAATGGAGAGTCTCGTCAATAAAATTATAAAAAGAAATTTCGTTTTTTTGATGTGGCTCGTATGATGTGAATAAATTCATTGAGGTGAAAAATGTAGATTATTCACCTTCATGTATTTATAAATATATTTTTTTTTTTTTTTCAAAACGAAATTATAATTTGTAAATAGAAAATTTATATATATTTTTTCTGTCCGTAAATTAATTATACGCAGGTATAAAATCAGTTTTACAACAATTTTAAAAATACTGTAATACAAAATTTGTGTTTTTAGACACCTGCTTTTGTAGAAATAACATTTCACTCGGATCGGCTTCAAGGCCTTTGATGTTTAGCCGCCATGCTGGCCACCATCAGAAAGGTGTTACGACTCGGAAACTTACCCTCCAGCCATCTGCATTCCATTTCCAACTCAAGGGGCGTGGGTAAATTTGCCTAAAATAGTTTTCACAAAATGGATATTTTTCCGTTAAAAATAATAATTTTTACTATCATATAAAAGGACAAGGAATTTTTCGTTTGTGATCACTACTGATCCAATCTGCACCAAATTTTAACTACACAATCTTCATAGCTCAAGAAAGGTTTAGCAATCATAAAATTTACATAGTTTCAATTAAATATGTAGTTAGAAAATTAGCTGATACGTGGCGAGCGCCATTCAAGAGAGGTTACAAAGATAAGGTGTTAGAGTTAGAAATTGATAATAAAATTTGCTTAGTTCGATTAAATTGTTATAAAAAAAGCTATAATTATGTGGTGTGACTTATGGATTTCAGTGGAAGAAATTTAAATGTTTAATGTTGAGTGGCCGAAACGAGGTTTGCGAAACTGTCGAGTACTTTTACGTTTAAAATGCAACCAGATGATTTCAATAAAAATCACTGCCGAATCAAAATGTCGATTCTTTGCTTTTTGATATGGTGTGCTAAAATATGAATCATAGGCTTTCAATTGTAAGCACTGATAATGCAATGGACTTAATAATCTGCAAGAGTATCTTAATAGTCTTTGTCCATCTGGATTACCCACTCATACATTAAACATTTGATGTCCAATTATACTTTTACGTACTCTTCAACCACCTAATCTGTGAAATTTTAACCAAGTTAAAACATTAATGTTATCCGTGGAAATATCATTGTACAAATAATGCCGAATTGGATACTTCAATACAAGACTTTAATCGATAAACAAATAATACTTTAATTGTTAGTTAAAATTATCAGATTAGGTGGTTGAAGAGTACGTGAAAGCATAATTGGACATCAAATGTTTAATGTATGAGCGGGTAATCCAGATGGACAAAGACTATTAAGATACTCTTGCGGATTATTAAGTCCATTGCATTATCAGTGCTTACAATTGAAAACCTATGATTCTTATTTTAACACACCATATCAAAAAGCGAAAATTCGACAATTTGATTAGGCAGTAATTTTTATTTGAGAGAAATAATTTTTTTGAAATCATCTGGTTGAATTTTAACCAGAAAAGTACTCGACAGTTTCGCAAACCTCGTTTCTACCACTCAACATTTAACATTTAAATTTCTATTATAGCTAAACCTTCCTAGAACTATGAAGATGATGTTAAAATTTAGGATAGATGGACTCAATAGTTCTACCGTTGCAAATTCTGTTGCAGAATATTATCGTTCGATTTTTAAACTTCACTGAGATCCATACGTCACACCACATATTTATAGTTTTTTTTATAACAATTTAATCGAACTAAGCAAATTTTATTATCAATTTCTAACTCTATATAACACCTTATGTTTGTAACCTCTCTTGAATGGCTCTCGCCACATATCGGCCAATTTTCCAACTACACTGCGCAACAGATATTTATAGGGTTTTTTAACAATAATTTAATTGAAAATATTTAAATTTTATTATTGCTAAACCTTCCTTGTACTATAAAGATTGTGTAGTTAAAATTTGGTGCAGCTTAGATCAGTAGTTATCGCGGTTAGTGATCACAAACGAAAAGTTTCTTATTCTTTTATATACTAGTATAAGTTATTATTTTTAACGGAAAAATATCCATTTTGTGAAAAATATCTCAGGGAAATTCACCCACGCCCTTGAGTTGGAGAAGGAACCAACGTAGATGGCTGAAACTTGCTGAGCCATAACACCTTTCTGAAGGTGGCCAGCATGGCGGCTAAACATCAGAGGCCTTGAAGCCGATCCGAGTAAAATGTTATTTCTACAAAATCAGGTGCCTAAATTCACAAATTTTGTATTATAGTATTTTACAAATTGGTATTAAACTGATTTTATATTTTTTGTAATTAATAAGCGATTTCGGTATCAATTTTGAAAATTATCACTATTCATGGTATACCATTCGAAAGATGTTTGTAGAATTTTTTTTTTGAGTAGTTCACGTTTCTAACATATGTAATATTTTTGAGACAAATGCAGCCAAAGCATAAGAAATAGCTATTTGAAACTTGCTACTTCTTATGTTTGGATTACAAAGTTAAATACAGGATGCAGCTATTTTGAAGTCTAAATAAGCTCATTTAATCTTCTTTCTAATGAGCATATTGAAATTGCTTTAATAGTTCGGGAAATATAGACAATTATTTGTCAAAAAGTAGAGATTTCAGTAAAAAACATTAAATTAAAAATATGTATAAAACGGATGAGAATCGAGCTATAGTTTTTAGGGAATTTTTGTTGCAAATGATGCCCAGAATCGAAGTTACTGCAGTCTTATGATGAACACCCTGTATACAAGTATTGAGGTTCCCATAAATCCGAGCCTATTAAAACATTTGTATTTCATAACTTGTATAGTATTTTATCCATACCGAATGTGTTATAACATCAGCTAATGTGGTGGGACTCAAAAAGAAAAGATATACTATGATGGAAAGTTTATTTGTAACTCCTCTTGACTTGAACTTAAGATTGTTTTTTTTGTAAATAGGCTATATTAAATATTTCATTGGCATGACTCCTATTTATTTTCCATTTGTAACATGTTTCGGAGACAATGCTCCATCATCAGGCTTCTCTTAATCTGTGATTATTTTCACATTGCCTATTCTCACACGTTTCAAGCCATTTTACAATACATTTTGGTAGTGGCTTGTAACATTAGACAATGTGAAAACTACATTAGGTTTTTGATAACTACTTTACTAATGGAAATTACTTTATAAGTTAATGACAAGTAATTTTAATTACTTTTCCACACATTTTAATGATGTATACGTTCTATACACTTTTAAATATCAATACATAAATCAAATAATCCTTTAAAGTTCCGTCCATATTTTTAACATTGATGCGGCCAAATTCGATCGATATTAAGAGTTATAGGAAATCATTTTTCATCATCGTTAAAAGAACAATCACTATCAAATTTTACTTATCTGCGATGAGTAATTTTGATTTATAACACCTTTTATTGGTGGTATAATAAAAATTTCATTATGATGCGAAACATTCAACTTATTTAGTTTTGAGAATTTTAAAATCATTGAAAAGAATGAAAGCTGTCGTCAAACCTAATCGGATTGTCCACCAGTAAAATATAGAAAGAATGCTAAATTGAGGAATTTAGTAGCTCTGAGCTGTTGGGAAATTTATTCCAAATGAACGAAAAATCGATTATGAATGATTTCGATGTTTCGAACGATTCGGCATCAGCAACATATAACAGAGGACAATCATGGTATTTATAGCTGAAATATTAATTTCAAAAAATTAAAATATAAAATTTAGTTTAAAAAGATGTAGATTCTTTGTTAACACAAATGTTGACATTCCTGGAATGTTTTATACCAGACAGTGAGAACTTCTAATGCTATCAGTGAAATAAATAACACCACCGCAGTACTCAACGAGGAACTATCTATTGATGTTTACAACTGTATAGAGTATATACATCTAGTAAATGTGTGAGAAAATGAATACACAATGAATAACTTGTAAAGTAACCACCCATTGGTGGCTCTTTAATAAAAGTTCTATAGTAGAAGGTCTCGAAGCAATCTTCTTTTCAGACGCCTCGAAGGGTTATCGGGAATAGAATGGGAAGCAAGTTGAGAGACTAGTGGATTTGTGTGATTATGGGGTTTGCCATAAAAGGATAGGTATCTGTTTTTGGCTAAATCAGCATCACATGGAACATTCAGGTTTATGGATAAGTTTATTTGCACCAAAGTAAGGGGCATTGAGGATTGTGGAATGTAAGAATTGGATGCGAGAAGAATTTAAAAGTTAAGTCCCAGAGCTCAACTCCATATGTCCGAATAGGTCTAATTACTGTCATGAGTAATTACTAGGAAGGTTTGAACGTTTGTCTAGTAAATGTTGAAGAAGTAGAAAACGACGGGCAGTTTCATATCGTTTTAGTCTTGTATGTGGATTTCAGGTAAGTCGTTTGTACAGATGAAGTCCTAGGTAACTAGAAATAAACGTCACAATAAATAGAATTTTATTATCACACTATAGAAAACTGCATTGTTTTAACGAACACAAGGAAGTCCGAAATCGTACTTCTAAATTGCCAGCATCAATAACGCCTGACAAGCTTTAACAAGCTAATATTTGATGAACCGTCTCAATTAAACGTAACAGTCCCAATAACATCTGCTTAATTTTTTCCAAATATAAATACCTATTTATATAATTTTTATTTGAAAGAGCATTTTTATCAAGAATAGTTAAAGATTCGCTGTAATTTAAAAACATAATTAATAAATGAATTTCATAAAAGCTTTTCAATTAAATTAGGATTAATCGGAAGAAAAGAAAAAAAAAATCATATTACAATCCGTTGGATTGAAGTTAACAGTAAATAGATATTCTGGAAATAATTTACCAATCGATTTTGTTGAATGTGGTGTTATTTTTATTGAAATAAAAACGTTTCTAATAAAAATTTGCAAAATAATTGTAATTTTAATAAATAAATAAATGTTTTAATTGACCTCATCGAAACGCATCCTTAAAGTATGATTTTTTTTTTTTTGTAATTTCGTAATTTTTGTATTTTCCATCATTTTTATGGAAATGAAAAATGAATATCAAACTATGATATTGATTAATTGGTTCTATAGTTTTAATTTTTTTTTTTTTTAATTTCAATTGTACAGGAAATAAATGAGGTCTGCATAGTTATATACTAGCATTCTCGGTTGCAACTTCGTCCGCTTTTATAAGTAAAGAACTTAGATCATTTTGATTATTTCATCAGCTTTCGTATAATATGTTAATAAGTAATGATTTTGTTTCGATTTCATGGAGAAATTTGCTTTTAAAACCGAAAAAACATGGTATTCTCATTTGGCATACAAATCAGTTACTTGTGTAAATAAAACATTATGGCAACCCCTTAATGGAAATGTGCATTTTAAACATTTAAAAATCTTCATTTGAATAAAAAGCAAAGAAAAAAAAAATTATCTAATAGAAAATATTGTTCATCAGGTCACAAGTTTCTAAAATTCAAGGTTACATGTACTCTTATAGAAAATTTAATGCTAAATTCGAAAATGTAGTAAAAATGTTTAAACACAGTGGAGATATCACAGCTTTTATGGCAAAAATCGTGGTTTCCTCAAAATAGTCTTTGATTTATCGGACATGTGGAACGGATTGGAATAGAAGGTGAGGTCTGCGGCATTTTTCTACATTTTTGTGATCTGGTTTCACCAAAAAAAATTTTTACACTAAGAGGTACTCACCCTGTATATGTTTATATATACATTTGGTGTAAACTTTTAAATTTAATAATGTTAACTGGAAAAGACTCATTTACATGGCAGTAATTAGACATATTTGGAAATACGGATTTCAGCTTTGGGGCGCCACAGAACCGTCAAATTCGTCTCTTAACTAATCCTTACAATCCTATATCATAAAGACAACTTCATTTGTCACAAACAAACTTATCCATAAAGACCATAATGTTCCATATGTTGCTAATTTAGACCAAACCTAATACCAATCCTGCTTAGTAGCTCCATAACCATTCAAATCCTTCAGTGTCTCAACTTGCTTCTCATTCTATTCCAGATACCCCAACGAGGCGGCTGAAAAGAAAATAGCCTCGGGGCCTTCTAATATAGAAATATTGATGTGCCACTAGTGAGTGGTTCTTTAAAAATTATTGACATGTCATTGTAAATATATTCCTCAAATTTAGTTGTATATATTGTATAGAATAGAAGGATCAATACAATCAGGACTGATGAATTAATTGCCACTTCTATTGGGATTTGTTATTCGAAGACTAGTTTCGAATATTGTAACATTGATCATCAGTTTTAAGTAGGCAAAGTGGAGGGGCTTTTCGTCACTTATAACTAAGTTTAGGTCCTGATATTATATAACATTAAACATATATTTACAATTTTATAGAACATTTTTTATATTATTTCAGTCGGCTTTTAAAATTTTAATTTTTTTTTTTTTTTTTAATTCAACCAGTTCATGTTTATAACAGAAAAAGAAAATTATTTAAAAAATAAATAATGGCTTAGTGTTGATGGTAACATTTAATAATGTTCTGTCGATGTATGTACAGCAACTAATTGTAAGTACATTTTTCTCACAGAATTAAGATTATAAATAAAATTAGGAATGTGGGCTCCGTTAACTTTTTTCAATAGATTCAATAGATTGAGGCATTGATTTTTTTTATATCTGTCACGATGACGTAAGCTGATAATAGATAATAGCAAGAGATCGAACTTAATAGAAATATTTAATAATATTTTACTTGAGAATGGCATTTTGGCCGAAAGTACTTAAATAAAAATTAAAAAAAATTTGTAAATTCCTATCACTAATTATTATAACTCCAGGAATACATCTTAACATTAGCTGACGTGGAGTTTGTCTTTCCAAACGGAGATACTTATTTTACATTTTTTTTTTTAACCGATAGTAGATTTAAAACGTTAATCCAGCCAATTAGTTTTGACTTGTTTTTGGATATACTAATTTTAAAATATGTAAGTCACATACGGGCGGCAAGAAACTGGAATTCGTTTTCGACTACTCCAACGATGACTTGACAAGTTTTCAAAGTTCTCTATTAATAATAAAAGACTTATTCACATGACAGTAATTAGACCAATTTGGCCATACAGAATTAATCTTTAGAGCTCCTCTAAACCATCTAATTCATCTTATATGCAATCCTATCAATCAAAATCCTTCGAAAAATCCTCAATAATTTGTCAGAAAATTATCCATAAAAGTCTTAATGTCCCGTATGTTGTTGATTAAGTCCAAACCAGACAGCTTTCCTTTCATAGTAAACTCCATACCCACTCAAATCCAGTAGTTTCATAACTTCAATCTATCAAGAGTGGACTCAATTTTTAGTTTAAACTTGTATCAATAGCCAAGTTATATTGTTCCATAGTAAACATTCTAGTAAATCATTCTCCTGGAAACCCCATATTTCCTAATGTTTAGCTACTAGCTACACTTCGGCGATCCTGTTGTTTCCTTCCAGAAAATACTTTTAAACCGTTTGTATCCTCTCTCATGTTCCCAATCTTTGATTAAGAATATATGGTAAATGTGGGAGCCACTGGGTAACGTGGGTAAAAGATAATAAATGGGAACGTTCAACAAATTGTTTCGTTAAATATGTCTTCGAATTTCCTACAGACACTCAAGTAATCAGTTCTTATAAAGAATTGTTATTACTGATTTTATTTCCAGATGGTTCTGGTAAGGCTTACATGGATTTTTGAACAATATTAATAATATTGTAACAATAGTAGAAGGTTATAGCCTTATGTAAGAGACCGCAACAGTTACGTTTGCTAATAATTTTGGAATAATTGTAAAACAGAATAAATGTATAATAACAATATATATTTAAAGGGAAAAATAAGAGCAAAGAAATATAATGATATCGATACCAAATGAATAATAAAAAAAAGAAACTTTAATGAGAAAAAAAAGAAACAGAAAAAAATTGCAAAGAAGCATTAATAAAAAAAAAATGGTCAATAGAAAAATTCTTGGCTCCTTCCTTAACTATTCATTCACGTTCTAAAATGTCCAATTACCTTCTTTAATTTTTTTTTTTTTTTTTTTTTCTACGCCCACATTGGAGAATTTAAATCAGTCCATAATAATTTAAGTCTTCCAAGTAACTTAAAATTTGAATTTCAGATTCCTCTTGTTCTCCCAGAAACGTATCATTTTTTCTGACCTGGCTGCTATTTGGTATCGGTTATAGTGTATTGTCTCCGTTCAAATTTCAAAATCAAACGTTTTTTTGAGTCTCACGACTCTGTCTTACAGAATTTCTTCACTTCTCTGTTTTTAAACTTGTTGTATTGTTATTTTTAACTATTTCAAATCATCCCGGACTTCTTTGAACCAATTATATTAGTTTTATTTTATTATAAGCTTGTACGTTCGATCTGTGTTTCCCTTTCTATTGAACTACAGCACTTGATAAATCATAGATTGCTTTGGTTTGGAAAGTCTAAGATGCGGCGAGTAGCTTGTAGTAATTGCTAATTAATTCAACTTTCCCTCGCCTTTTCTGTACATTAAATTCTAACGATATTATTTAAATATTTTCAAAAAAATTACTTGGCCTGAAAAACTTAGACCTGCCTCGTGGGCAAACAGCTGAAAGCCCCTGGCCTAGAAATAACTGTGACCAGAAGAGGAAATAAGGAAGTAAATGCTACATAGGTCAAACAGGTAGGGCGGTGTCTTGTGACAAAATGTCCGTCTGTCTGTCTGTCTAGATCAGGTAGAGAAACCGATACCTGAAGTAGGACCCAGATAATCCTCTTAGCTGGAAAGTGAAACATGTGACCTGGATTTCTTGGTTGGGATAGTAGAACCAGCAGGGAAAGCATTTGTATTTATTTATTAGCCAAATAATTTTGTATTTTAACAATAGATAAAACAATGAGACAAATTATTATAAGGCAAATATGATACTATCTCCTATTTTATGTCAGTTATTACGCATCAAACACTACATAAACTTTAAGTTATACTTTAAGTTACATAAACATATACTTACTGGTATGGATGGATATCGATATATCGTAATATCAATATTTTTTCTAACGATATACTTATCGTTTTCTCTATATTATAAAATACAACATACAAATATATATATATTAAAACAAAGTAACAAACCCATACAAAATTGGATAACAAAAGTGAAAGTTTCTATTGTATACTGTTTTTAAAGCGACTTTTCCCTTTTTATTTAGGTTGGCTAGGAAATGTGTTTCTACTATTGCAATTCAGTGCCAGCTGAGTGAATTTCCTGCAGCAGGGCAAACCATTTCACCAACAAGGAATAATTTAAGTAGGGAAAGTTTGCGATAGTTACTATTACGATTATTAAAAATATGAATTAAATATAAGCAACAGTATTTAAAAATAAGCAACGAAATTTTAAATTATCTCTCAAAAACATATCCATCTCCTTTTCCGAAGCCTCAGATATTTATCAGAAGTTAATTGGGCATGTAACTCATCATGGAAGGATAGGCATCGTGTGGGGCAAATACGGGACATCTTTAGGGATAAGTTTATTTGTGACATTATAAGTAGTATCAAGGATTTTGATTAGTAAGAATTGAATACGAGAAGAATTCGATTGCCAAATGAAGCACCGAAGCTCAACTCCGTATGTTCAAATATAAATATATAATTAAACGTAGAATCAACTTTTTTTTTTTTATACAAGTATTATGTTCAAACATCTAATATGTTTGGGATGTCAAATTTTTGTTGTAATTATATTACCTGTTCAGGCAATGCAGTTCTAGATACTTTATTTGGAAATAACTGCATTTCCTTCAATCCTATATAAATCCTTACCTATCCTGTTAATCCACCCATTTCTCCCTTGGATATTTTAGGGGACCCAGTTGCTCCGAGGTAACGGGGCTTCTAACACTGGGCTAATCACCCGTAAAAATGATGAAAATACAACAACAAAAATACGAAATGACAAAAAAAATAAAAAAAAAAAAAAAAAAAAAAAAACTTTTTTTTTGTATTTTCATCATTTTTACGGGTGATAAGCCCAGTGTTCAGGCAATGCAGTTCTAGATATTTTATTTGGAATTGTTTTTGTTTTAATGTAATCTTTTTATCGGGTGTTTATAAGGTTATAAAATTTGTTGATAACTCATTTATATTAGTTTTTATGATCAATATAATTTTAAGTAAGTTAAATCATACTTTTAGGCCTGACGATTGGTTGGTGAGCCCGAAGCGACTCATCATAACATGGAACATGTTTTACCCGTGGTCTAGTTTGTAAGAAGTTATACGCCTGTGGGTATGCGAGGGCTTCACGGATAGTTTGACATTTTCTAGCTCTGTTAGTGTTGCTGAGATAGAAAACTTGCCGGAAGCTTTCTTGTCAGAAATTTAATGGAAAATATTTTTTGTTATATAACACTTGTCGCTACGACCTACCCTTTAGGAGCTTTATAAGTTAGAATGAAAAAAGTTTTGCCTACAGTTTTACGAGTAGGTATTACTTTAATCGTGACATTATTTTTTTTGTATGAATAAAGTTTATTTCGATTTGTACTGAGTCAAATATTAAAGTAATATTAGCATTATGGGGCCAAATGGCTTGTCATTGGCGTATAAGATAGAGAAGAAATATTTTAAGCAGCATCTACAATAGTAGATAATTGTTGTTCAAAATATATACATTATTTACTTTTTTAAAACAATTTATATTTTTAATCTCTGTTTTTTTTCTTTATCCTTTACTACCTAAAAATAGATCACATGATTAATTTTTACCATCTCAATCCAAGAACAAAAAAAGGTCATCCCGTTATAAAAAATAAAAGCAATAACAAGTTTTCCTAACATTTAATTTACGATACAAATGTTTTATTGACAAAGCCACTAAGATTGTATTGAAAAAGGAAACTACTTCTGTGAAGAATTGTAACAAGCCAAGCTAATAACTGTTTACATTGCAAAACTATTATAAGTATAATTGTTTTTAAATATTGTAATTATGTCACGAACAACTTTTTAAGTTTTCAAATTAAAAGTTTGTAAAATCTGAAAATTTATTTTTTTAAATGAAGTAATTCATAACAGAAAATTTTTAATTTTAATTGTAATTGTTAGTAACTTATTAAATTTAAGTTAATAAATTATTTGTTGTCGTTAGGCTTCCTAAACTGAAAAGAAACAATAACCATTCTATTTTCATGTAGCTAAACCTATACTGAAATTTTAACAAGAAAACATATCAACTCAATCAATAGTAAAGTATCTTAATGTTTTATAAAAGAAAGATTAAAATTATTACCTTGTTTAAAAATTACAGAATTTTTTTTATAGATTTCGATTCATAGAAAATATACGGTTCAAACAAGTCATAAAAATCATTGAAACAAGCTAATTGTTTTTTTTAACTTTTAACAGCCTTTATAGGCATAAATATTACTATATTATACAGGTAATAGAGATAATGATGTATCTAAAAAAAATTAATAACTTACAATGCTAATAAATAACTAAATGAATAATCTCAATGAAGGAAAATAATAACAATAACAATAATACTAGATGAATGTAAAAACAATAATCACAATCAACAGAGGAATAAAAATGAAATAACAATTAAGAAACATTCATAATATATATAATTAGGATTTATGAATTAATTTCCACTTCTATCGCGATTATTTTATTAGAATACTATTTTCGGATGCTAAACATTCATCTTATAAAACATACAAAATTTTCAACACATCAGCATTTTGTCACATACATTAAACAGGGTGAATACCTTTTAGTGTAAAAAAAAAATTGGGTGAAACTAGATAAAAAATGTCACAGATCTCACCTTTCTATTTCAATCCGTTGCAGATGTACGATAAATCAAAGACTTTTTTGAGGAAACCACTTTTTTTACCATAAAAGCTGTAATATCTCCATTTTGTTTAAATATTTTTCCATCTTTGACCACATTTTCGGATTTAGCAATAAATTTTCTATTACAGCAAAGTACATTTAACCTTGAATTTTACCAACTTGGGAGAACAGCTTGATCTTCACCTTTTTTAGAAAAGTTACAATGTCTTGTATTACTTTAACGCTCACCGGCTTTCGAAAAAACTATACACAAAACGTCAAATATCACAAAAACTTAATCAGCTTTCGAATGATATGCTGAAAGTAATGATTTTGTTTAGATTTCATGGAGAAATTCTCCTTTAAAACCGAAAAAACATGGTGTTCTCATTTGGCATACAAATCAGTTACTTCTATAAATAAGACTATCATAATCGCTTAATGAAAATATTAGTTTTAAACATAATAAACTCTTCATTGGAATAAAAAGCAAAAAAGAAAATTATGGTTTGATACATAATAAAGGCAACTTGTCAGTAAAGCGACACCAGAACAAAGTTATTATTATTTAGGATTTATTTTATTAGATTTTCAATGTAAGATTTAAAACTTAATGATTAAGAACATAGACCTCAAGTTTGCCGTTAGCTTCTGAATGCAGATGATGTTGAAGAATACCACTTTTTGAGATGAATTTTATGGACAGATGAGTCTGTTTTTACAGACATTTTACCTTTCCATGACGGGTATCATACATTAACTTATTATTTGGAGAATGACTTACTTGTATAACGATCGTCCATATTCACTAATTATAAACTAACAATGAAAAAATATCAATAAGGGTATACACACTACTCAATTGAAAAAATCAATAGTTTTAACTATATGTGACCTGTCGAGTAAGGTACTACTTACATCGTTGTTTTTACTTACAATTAGTAATCCCACAGCTAAAACCCAAACAACCTCTAATACTGCTCTATAAACATCTTCCCTTCACACCTAATACAAGAGTTTCATTAGTTCGATTACGCCTTTTTTCCTCCATAGTAAAAAACAAACTGAAATTACTGATTTTTTAAAAATCTAAATGAATATTCCATACATACAGTAAAAACATGCAAACATACAATCATATATATTTTTGTATACAATAAATTTATAAATGTATGTAAAACGTTTTTTTGTTATAAAAGTGATTTTCACCTTCATGATTATTTCCGGGGTTTTCTAGCCTCTTTCTTATGTCGTTTTTATTTTCGTAACTACAAATTGTAAATATCTCTTCAAAGCAGCTGAAGATGTTGGAATAATATCCTCTGATTCAAATGTTTCAAATGTAGTAATATATATTAAATCAATGCCGTTACAGTTTTGCTAAATACTAAATAACTCTCTTCGCGGAATGGAAAATTCATTTTCTGAAAAGAAAGCAAATAAAAGCAGCTAAATGCTTCATGTTTATTTCATATACCCCCTAAGACACCTCTACTGTGAATTTCAGAGCCTGAAATGAAGTAACTTTGGGTTACATTTTAGTAATAGATCTTTTTAGTTTAAAAAATGCTTTAGCTTACGACACTTTAAAAAAAAATTATATAACAGGTCAAATTATTAAAAAAATATTTTGAGAATGGCTTACTGACATAACGATGGTCTATATTCACTAATTACAAAATAGCAATGAAAAAATATCAATATGATGGAACACAAATATCAATTGACAGAATGTATAGTTTAAACACCATGAGCCGAGTAAGATGCTATTTAAATCGATGTTTTTACATATAAATCCACCAGCTAAAAACGAAAGAATCTCTAATAACGTTTTATAAACATATCTTTTTTTCCTCCTAGATTGGCCATTCGTCCCACTGTGCGTCGTTTTGGTATGGATTGTACGTTAAATGGCTCTATTTTCATTTAATAATCTTTTTCTCGATACCTGACATATTTATTATAGGAAAAGAAAATTATAACAAACTGAAAAAATTGCTAACATTCGAAAATTTTATATGAGCAGGAGTTAAAAATATAACTGAAGTGATAGCTTGATAAAACTATCTAATAAAATTTATTGATTGCCTCTTCTCAATAATTTTTTTTTTCAATCAATGTGATATAGAAACACTGTCTGCGACCCGATGAAATAATATTGCTTAATGATAAATATTCGTTTGAAAAAAAAAAGAATTGAGGTAAAATTTTATGGGTAAATTCAGTGATAGCGGAATAGATATCAATACAGTTCTATTTTTTAATAGGTTTTTGATAAAGACCGTTGTCAAGGTTCAATATAAATGACGAATGCAATCTTTTAGAGATCCGATATTCAGCAGTTCTTAAAAATAAAACTTATTCAATTCTACTGGTAGAAATTTTTTGTCACATCTTGTAATAACTACAAAATATAAAAAAATAGTTAATGTTATGAAATTTTTATGTCAAATTATATATTTTGATATTTATTATTATCAGCGAGCGCTACATCCTTGTCTTCACAGAGGAGAGACAGCCATTCCTGTTTATCTCCCGCCTTCCTTTTCCAAACTCTCACCTTCCAATCTGGAGTCATCCTGGACTTCAGCCACCTCAGCCTCTCAATCTCTTTCCTTTTGGTCTGCCGTACATCATCTTTTTTTTGGAAGTCTGTCTTCCGGAATCCTCTGCACGTGTCCAAGCAACCGCAATCCTCCCACTTTGATCATAGAAACGATCTTTGATTCACCAAACAGCTGTTCCAGTTCTATGTTTGATCCGGTTCTCCAACTCCCGTGGTTATATAAAGCACCGAAGATCTTCCTGACTATCTATCTTTCCCAAATCCTCAGTATCTTCTCATTCTTTAAATTCAAAACCCAACAATCACTTCCGTATGTCACAACCGTTCTTATTACTGTTTTGATTTTGGCTGATTGAAAACCTCGAAACTTTTAGATTTTATTAAGGGCAAAGCTGCAGCTGTTGTTCAGGCTTTGATCTTCGATTTCATATAATTTTTTTTTGTTATTAGAAACCTCAAGTATCTAAAAATTTGCAGCGCTTAAATGTGTGCCCATTAATTTGTATTCCTTTTATATTTACGAACTGTACTTGTTTTATTCAGTTGTAAGTATCAATAAATAATAAATATAAAAAAGAATAAAAATATATAATAAAAATAAAAACAAATCCTTAGAGCAGACTGAATTAGAACATGCGAAAGAGACCTCTTCAGAAGTCCTTTTCATTTTGCCTCCTCAGCTGAGTACCAGCATATTTGATTTCTTGTCTTATATTTAAAAACTGTTTACAACTGTATACCAGTTTCTGTTTGCCACTCTCATTGAAACCCTGATGAAGGCTTGCAATGCAAGTCATAACGTCGGCATTGTAAAATAAAATATTATTTTTAATTACTGTTGATCTATGACTGCATACCCCAACAATCTACATATCAAAATACTTTTCAGTCAACTAATATCTCATCAGTATTATTTTAAATATAATTTTTATCATAACCTGCTCGTCTTTATAGACTACTTCAACATTTACTTGACAAAGGTTCAAAGCTCCCGATAAATTAAAGAAGACTCACTTAAATGACAGTTATTAGACCTATCAGGACATACGGAGCTTTGGGACAGAGAATAGCGGAGCGGACAAGAAAGGAACGTTGAAATGCAATAGTTTTGTAGGATTGAGTACAGAGATGGGATAGAGGGGACTTGTATATAGTGATTGGATTGCGGATATAGATTGCAGGGTACTGAAAAAAAAGGGAGAGTAACGGGGTGTTGATAACTTAAAAGAGGTATGTGCCAAGGAAGTATTATCTGCGGAAGAAAGGGCAGAGCCAACTAAGTTCGGTGTTAAGATGAAAAACATGGGAACATCTTGAGGGTACGAAGACAAACTTTAGAAACCAATACGTGATCAGTTTTAATCTGCCCTCAAGAACCATCGAGAGCCCACCATATATCACACAACCATAGTCAAATTGGGAGAAGATAAGGGAGGACACTAGGAGTTTACGTGTGGGTAGGGGAAGGAGGTGACAGGAACGGTGAAATAGTGTTTGGATACCAATTGACCTTCGGGAGATGTGTGCGATATGAGATTTCCAGGAAAGGGTTTGTTCAATGGTAATGCCTAAATTTTTAACAGAGTTGGAAAACTATTTGTTGGCCATTGAGGAATAAAGTAGTTAAGTCGGCATTCGATCGAAGGAAGGAATGCGATCCCATTGTAATGGCTTGAGTTTTTGCTGCCTTTAACGTTAATTTGTTCAGGTTTAGTTGATAATGATAAGGCTCAACCGTCAAATTAAATGTTTAAAAATTATTTATTAATTAATTTTTATAATCATTTAAAGTTATTTAATTTACTCGGATATAAAAAAATAAGGTTAATCAATCCTTTTCAGAAAGTTTCATAATAAAAAAAAAAAAATAATTATTTCTCCATTACCGCAAGACGAAATTTATAATTTTTACATCATATATACTTATATTTTTCAATGAATGAAATTCGGAGATTATTTTATATAGGCTTTTAAAAGTTTTGATTAAATTTTAACTAAGCGATAATTATTTGAAACTATATTGAATTTCATACGCAGATGAAATCCAACAGAATAAACAGACATAATGGTTACGGTTCAAAGTAATTGATCCGTTTTAATTAAATTTTCAGTTTTAATTAAAATTTTAGTTTTAATTAATTGAAAAACAATTTTAAACTGTATTCAATTACGTAATTAAGTGAAATTCAACAGAATATTCAGACTAATAGTTGCAGTTATAAGTAAGCGATACATTTTAAGTAAGTTATAATTAAATTCTCAGTTTTAATTAACTTTTAATTAAATGAAAAACATTTTAAACTGTATTGAATTACGTAATTAGTTGAAATCTAACAGAATATTCAGACTAATAGTTGTAGTTCAAAGTAAGCTATACATTTTAATTAAGTTATAATTAAATTCTCAGTTTTAATTAAATTATAATTAGTTTAAACATTTTAAACTGTATTGAATTACGTAATTAGATGAAATCTATCAGAATTTTCAGACTAATAGTTACAGTTAAAAGTTAGTGAAACACTGATGACAAGTTTGTTTATGTATTTAACGCAACAGCATATAGATTCACTACCTCAGTGCTATAATACTTTAATATATAATCAGACAATATGAAAATTGTCAATCTCTGAATCTGATTTTAAAAATAAGCTTATTCATTCTTACTAAACAAAATAAACCTGATGTTTGCCATATTAGTAACTTTAAACTGTGTGATCTTCCAATCGTTGCAGAGAGTATTTAAACTATTCCAGTATCAGAATATTTCAAAAATTAAAAATTGCATATTTATTTTTTTATTTTTTAATAAGCCCACCTTGAACTATGAACATAAAAGATACTCTAATTATATTCCTAAAACTAGTAAAAAACACATGTAACTATAAAAATTATTAGGATTTTTTTGTTCTATCATGTGTACCTCGAGTATGACAAGAATAAATATTGTTTAATTACAATATAAGCTATAAAATGTTTATTAAGGAAGAATAAAAAACAATGATTTGGTTTTCAGTAATCTATTATTGGCCTATTAAGGAATTTTAAAAAAATAGTTTTAGTTTTCGTTAATGAATTAATTACTATTATTAATCATTAATGAAATTTCACCTTTTATATTATAAGGTTATATATTTAAATATTTTAATAAAAATACACACCTTATTATCTGAATTGGAAAAAAGATTAATCATTTTTAAATATCTGACAAAAAACTTCCTGGAATTAATCACCTAATTTAATCATGATTAAATTATGTGATTGATTCCAGGAAATTAGTTGTCAAATAGTTAATCATTATTAAATTTTTCCTAACTCTGCTTATTATTAACATGACCACAATAATAATAAAATGTTGTAATTACAAAGCTGATTCTATTTTCCCTATTTTTTCCCGGTATTTCTCTCTAAAATGTTCAAACATCATTTATAATAATTTTTCAATATAAATTTAATTGTGCCTCCCATTTACCTTAAATTGCCGTAATGACATTTAAATTTGAAGTAAAAATTGTTTTTCACCCAAGTAAAGTTACATATACTACATGTATTCAAGGCGTATAATTATTGCGGTGACCAAAATTTGTTTATTCATTTTTTTAAATTTAATTATGTGGTCTTTAACAACAGATGTTTTTACAAACAAGCTTCAATATAATTCTATACAATATCGTTCTTTCTTTTAAATATACTTATAAACTGGTGTATTTAAAAAACTTATCAACATAAAAATAATTATTTAAATCACAAAAGACCTAGGAAGGACATTTAAAGGCTATGTCACATAAATATGAAAAAAAACATAATTAAAGAGTACAACATAAACAAAGCCCGCTTCTTTGTTTTTTCCATTGATTTTTTATGGTTTTCATTTCTATCATTGTACTTCTGCAGAGAACAGTATTTAAAAACATAAACAAATGTAGAGATATGTAACATCTAAATCAATTATTACCTTAATGTATGTTTTCATAGAAAAAAAAAAAACTATCATTCTTTTCTTTCTTTGATAAACAACTATTAGTTTTGATAAAAATTAATATTATTATGTTTTAATTACTTCTTTTCACAATTCAAAATAGATTATTAGTGTTAAGAAATTAAAAAACTTATGTTTTAATTACAAAGTAGGTTACTTATATAATTATAATAGATATCGATTATTGTGTATGGCCGGATTCGGCACAAGACCCATATTCCCAATAGAAGTGGCAATTAATTCATCAATCCTAATTGTATTGATCCTTCTATACCATCATGCGTATCTCAGATGATTAAAACCGTTTATATATGCACACGCCAAGACAAAATATACAGTATTAAATTAACAATTCGTTAATTTTAATTTAATGGAAAAGTTTATAATACATATTTTTATGCATATAAATAATATAATGCGTCACCGATTTTTTATTACACTTTTTGAAGAATCACACATTTTCTCACGTCTTACTCTCTTTTATAAAAAACTTAAAAGAAATTGACGAAGGTGTATAAAAGAAGTTAATCAATATACACTCAACAGCAAAAAAAAAACCAGACACTCAGATTTGATCTCATAATTTTGTTAAATACATAATTCTTTTTAATTAATGGTAAGAAATGGTTTATTTATCTACACAAAATCTGCCACAAATGAATAATTTTTAGTAATCAATAACAAAAAATTATAAAATAAAGAAAAAATAAGAAATTAACACATTTTTAAAAAACTCTATTCTTCATTTTTATCAGGTTTTCTGACAAGGGATGTTCTTCTAATAGCGGGTATTTTCCCCTCTTCTACGACGAAAGGTGCTAATCCTGTCGGGCATAAAAGAAATTAAAACAATTCAATAAATAACACAGAAGTAGAATTTGCGAAATTTCAGTTATAGGAATTATTTTTTAAAATCAATTCCAAATTCTTTCAAGACAGGAAGGTATGTATTTATCACAAAGCATTTTTTTTTGTGCCGTTTCACAACGTATTTAACAAAATTATGAGACCAACTCTGAGTGTCCGTTTTTTTTTGCTGTTGAGTATATACAAATTTTTTACATAAGAGGAAATCCAAAGCATAAGCCCCTTCCTGTATTATTTTTTGCAGACCAATGTACAGCGAAAGGCATAATGATAAAAAAAATAATTCGTTCTGACCAAGATCCAGAAATAACATAAACGAAATATGATATTAATTTCATAATAGTTAAATTGTATGTATCCGCTTTTTATTTGTTTACAATTATACAGATACACTACCCGACACAAGAAAATTATTTTATCTAATTCAACCCCATCAGAATGATATTTTATAAAAATCAACATATATTTCCATGCTGTAAAGATAATTAACAAGGACGGAATTATTCCCAGCGATAATTTCTGTAGTCAAGGGAAGTGCGAGGGGGCGTGGCTACGGGGAGGAGTGGGGGTAACGGGGGGCGTGGCCTGCTCCAGGCGAGGGGCGGTCGACGAGAAGGGAGACACGATCAGTCAGCTAGCAGCCTAGAGTTGGTTAAGATGTATTACCAGCAATATAACATGTACAAGCAGGGGTGGTACGGGTACCAGCCCCAGCAATATTTGAGCTGTATGCATGAGGAGCAGGGATGGCTTGTTCAGCAGGCTGGAGGCCAGATCCAGGAACCCGTCGTTCCCGCCGGTCAGGAACTTTGGGAGGAACCCCATCCTCAGCAGCCGCCGCCCATCGAGCAGCAACAGCACAGGGTACCTCCACCACGGAGCCCCTATGAGTGGATGAAGAAGCCTTCCTATCAGACACAGCCGACACCGGGTATGTACCCCAATAATCCTTATATATTTAAAAAATTTCTGATTAGGAGTCTTATAGCAGCTGTGAAGATGATATCTAGAATTTTAGTTCATTGCTGCTATAAATATCATAATATTGTCATAAACCAATTAGTAAGGCTATAAAAATTAATAGCATTGTATGTGCGACGGGTTGTTTATTTGTATTAGTTGGTATAACCCAGAGCACACATTAGCAGTCCATGATTCAATTTTATTTTCTGAAAACTGATTCAATATTTGTACAATCTTGACTCAAGGTATGCGAATAATGACTTAAAACTCAATCAATTCTGTTGAGGTATATATATTTTCAATCAATTATTTAAGATATCCTATTATGCTATACTCAGCTATTTCAATCTTAAATTTAATGATAAAATTTTTTTTTTTAATTAATTTTTTACAATAAAGATTCTGACAATATACCCTGTTGCTTTTTTTTACAATTCTATTAAATAAACGTTTTGAATGTATTAAGTCACAAAGTTAAAAAGCTTTCCAAAATGTGCTTATATTGAAATATAAATTTAATACCGCTACAACAAACATCAGAAGGTATTTAGTCCTATGTTAGTTAATCTTATACGGTTTCACAATGTTATGACCAAGTAACTATTGTAACAATTTTTTAATAATTTGTTCGGTAATTTATAAATAGATATAAATTATACATTTTTTTTTCATCTAAAAAGAAATACTAAATTTTTATCTTAAACAATCAGGAAAGCTATAAAATTGATTTCTCTCACGCTGATCCTATCAGTGATATATGGTTTAATAACCAATAATTCATTATCAAATCCACATATAATTTCTTAAACTTATAACTAAACGCTTCCGTATACAGCATAATTAATACATATTGTTTATAATTATATATCATATTTAACGGTGGGTGTTTAGAATTATATTTTAATGATTTGTACAGAATTTTCAATAGTATTCAGACAATTCAGTATTAAGAAGGCAAATAGATTTGTATTTCCTTTAAAAATATTTACATTTTTTATATTAAAATTACAAAATTTAAAGAAATTTAAAAACTAATAAGCATGATTTAAAACTTATTAGGTTTAAATGATAATTATTTATTTAAGTTAATAAAAAGTATTATTTATTTGATTTTTGTTCCTATAAATATTAGTTCAAAATCGCAAGGATTTCTTAAAATTAATTTTTATATTTTGAAAAATATACTCTAATAATATTTTACCTAATACAAATTATGATAGTGCATTAATGTAAATTACAATTTATAAAGAAAATCGTTAACAATTTATGAACTAATATAATGTATTATTATTGTTTATAACACTCTCAAGCATTAGAATAATTCTTGTTTACCGTAGATCTGCATGATCCTAGTTTTGACGTACTCGTTTACGTCTAAGAAATTCTAGGTTATTAATAACTATCAAGGAAAACACAATTTCCATTAAATGTATTTTAACTCAATCAAATCATGAATTATTTATAATTTTTATTCCAAATAAATTTTATAATTTCATTTATTTAATGAAATATATTGTTAAATAAAATTCAACTGTCGATAATTTGTTATATTTCAGAATCAATATAATTTGTGAAAGTATTTATAACCATTCATTTAATTAGTAAAATTTATAACTTTTTAAAAAAAAAAATTAACGACATTCTAATATCTATATCATTCGAAAAGGAAAAAAAATTTCGGATTTAGTATTTTTTTTTTTTTTAAATCACGTCAAGGCAGTATAACTCTTATTTCATATACATTAGTCGACTTTTTTTTGTCTGTAAATAGACTAATGTTTAAAAATATGTGGCAGAATAAATAAAAATAAAATTCTAATACACAGGGCTGTTTATATTAATTTAAATTTTTTTTATTAATGATTTTTTGTCGTAGGTAGTAGAGTCAAATTTTGCGTTGTAATAAAATAAGATAATTTTTAGATATTTTGGCATAAAGTAATTACTTCCTGGATATTAAAATTACAACCGCATGAATTATAAGGAACCATTATTAATGTTTTAATAAAAACAATATGTATGTCAAAAAAAAATTTCTAAAACAATATTTCACTTCGAATTGTTAAACGCTCCCGTGGAATTATTATTTATTATGATAATTATAAATATTTTTGTTTTGATGCAAAAAGTAAGTTTTAAAAAAAATTACAAATTATAAATCAATGGAAATATGTGATTAAACGATGAATTGATTCAATCAATACATGTTTTAACTAATAGGTGTTGTATTTTCAAGATAACAAAAAAATTCTGAATCAAAAAGCTTGTGATAATATCCAGAAAAAAAACGGCATGAGTCTAAACGGCATAGCAGATATGTGTACCGGATGTTTGTGCTTTGGATTTAGAAATTAAACAGCTGTGGAAGATAATGTTATTTTGACATTCATGCTCATGATACGCACCTATTCGTTTAAAATAAAAAAAATGGATACGAAAATAGCATGTATTTTTAAAACAGTTTTTATTAGCGGAGAATAATGAATGAAGTTACCATTTATCTTCTTTTTATGAATGGACGAGTTCATAGTACTTTCCCCTTAAACTAACACAAAACATAAACATACATAAATTTTATGTCCTTATCCTAGTTGCCACCTTTCTGTATATATGCTTGTAATAAAATGTAAACACTACACACAAAAATGGTTTATAGCACTATTCTGGTGTGTGTGTGTGTGTGTAAATAAATAAATGGTCGGCAATCCTATAAGCTAAGGGTAATAAGTTAATTACTCGTAGTAAATAAAATTAAATGCTGTAGAATTATTTTCTGAGTGCTCTGTAGTGTTCTTAATCGCCTTTGTCGCGCGAACGATATTTGAATTTGCGCTATTGATTTATAAATTATCTTTTAAATAATCAATATAACTATTTATCATTCTCAATGAGCCTTAAAGTACAATAAAAGTTATTTGATAAGTAGAGAAAAAAGAACTGTTATCACCCTCAATAAAGGTTGAAATATAGATTAACATTTATAATACTTAAAATTTATTCTTAAGTTAGTCCTGGATTAAAATAATTTATATATATTTGTACTTTACATAAAAAAAAAACTATTTTATTTAATAATAATCACAATAGGTATTAACCAGAAAATGATACTTAATATAATTTATTAGAACATGACGCCCACTTCAACAATAAAAAAATTTTTTTTTTTTCTGTAAATAGTCATAAAAATTATTTGACATATGATTTTTATAGTCAACATTACTAGATAAAAAAAAAATGATTTTGAATTTACTAATATATTTCATTTTCAATCCAGTTGTTGTTACTAGACAATCTATTCTTAAGTTAAACATTATTTAAAAATTAATTTTTTTATGAAACATAACTATGTAACTTGTTCTATATAAATTGAAAATTGATAATGATGATTTAATACATGGCAAAAAATAATATAAAATAAAACTATATAAAATTTAAAATAAAAATAATTTTATGTAAATGGTCTCTTAAATTTACTATTAAATGTGAACACATTTAAATAATAGTACTTAACAATTTAGCTTTGAATAAATAATAATAGGTTAAAGCTACTAAAATATTGTTATTTTATACAATTATAAAAACAAACCGCAGTAAAATAATTTTTATAGTAAACACTACTAGATAAAAAAAATAAAAATAATTTTTCAATTCACTTGTATCAACAAAAAAAATTAAAAAAACAACTTTTATTGTTATATCATTAAAAATAAAAATTCAATTCAACCATTAAGAAAACAATCATTTAGACTAATGCTATATTAATGTAATGTTAAATTATTATTTTTTTAATTTTAAACACACTTTCGATATTTATTACGAAACTTAATGTATTTCTTTATACAGTTGTTAATTCTTAAAATTATATATTAAAAAAAAAGGTTTATAATAATATTCAAAGACACATAAACTTTTATACTGCATATTTACTTTATATATTTTCTTTTTCATATTTAATTTTCATTAAATAAATTAAACTAAGAATAGTCAAAGAATTTCGATGATGATGACCCAAGATGTAATAGTTGTTAAAATTTAATGAAGATTTTATTATATGCACTTATGTGTATAATACTGTCCTGAATATCAGTCAATAAAATTACTATATCATGGCGACATTTTGAGATCAACTCTTTATCATGCCTTACAGTGAAAAAAAGTAACAATGAACAAAGGCAAACAGGTAATTTAAAGAATAGAGTTAACAATATACATATATGAAATACGTAAGTTACAATATCTAACTGTGTATACATATATGTATATTGTTAACCTAATGTGTAGTTGTATAGTTACCTGTTTCGTTCATTGGAGGGCATGACTAAGAAAACATCAGTCTCGAAACGTCGCCATTACATTATTGTTATTTTATTGACTAAATTTCAAGAATAGTATTAAACATCTATTATTTACAGTCAAAAAAGTGCATTTATATCATGCGATGTACATATGAATTTTTTTTTTTATCAAAGTTTATGTAATTTTTTTATTTAGTTTTATATATTTTTTTTTTGTTTGCATTTTAAAAAAAAAAATTTTTTTTTTTTTTTTACTTTTTAATATTATTGCCTCTTTCTGGAATAATCATATTCAGACTAATGTGCTATCTTATTAATATTTTTGATCTTTTATCGGAGACTAAATAAGTTCCAGATTATAAGTTATTTTGATACTTTTAAAATTCTACATATTATAAAAAAAAAAATAATATAAACGCTGTATTATTTGCATTATTTTAAAGGCTTACTTTGATTATTCATAAATAAGTAAATTAGGATTTAATCCATTGAGCAATTGTATAAATCTAAGCGTGATGCTTAAAAGAACAAAGGTAAAACGTTGACGGCCATTTTTCTCCTGCCCTTCCATGTGTTTAGGGTCATTCATTGTAAGGGCACCGACCATAAATGGGAAGAAAGCCCTAAAACCTATTTCGAAGGTCCGGTAGGGACCCCTTCAAAGTCACCGGCACGCCACTGTTTTGACATGTTTATTGGTAGCAGGTAGCTAGTAGCAAAGGGAATAGATATTACATGCCTTTTTGGCACGTCTACACGTCAGCACTTATGGAGTACCGGCAAGATAAAAAGCGCCGCCGGTCGCTCAAGTCAAACAATTTGACGGCTTACTACGTTTCCCAGTTGGAATTCCTAAAGAGGTTTTAATTCAGTCTTGAATATAGTTGTACACTCAGTAGTTTGTGCGACTACAGTTAAATACTGTAGTACAGAGACAACTCAATTTTTCCCTGACGGGCAAAAAAAATAGATGTCTGTCTGTAATCAATTAATTTCTTATGATCAACTTCTTCTTTGAAACGGTGCTCCCCTTCGTCGGGTTTCCATCTAGTCAAACATTCCTTCCACTGTATCTATTCCACCAATCACCGTCCCTCAGCCCTCTTCCTGCCATTTTCTCCGCTATTTCATCTTCCCATACCCTTGCTGGTCGTCCTCTCTTATTTCTCGGAGAGTTCTATTTTTAGCATTTTAGACAACCTTCCTAAAGGCATTCGACGTACACGTCTGTACCACATTAACTTCTATTTCTTACGCGATCTGTCCTGGTTTTCTGGATACACCTCCATTAGTCCATCTCAACTACATTGAATTTATCCCTGATACTCTTGGTTAGGGACTAAGTCTGCGCCATATGTAAGGATGTTTTTAATCAATGATAAAAGCATCCTTTTATTATTTTATGCAATTCCCTTCATCCTACCCCATCCAGAATCGAGTCTAAAAAATCAACTTTAATCCTTGATAAATTGTAACTTTTTTAATTTAAACCAATATACTCAAAAACGGTTGGACCTAGCGACTCATGTTATATAACAAAAAATATCTTTTAATAATTTCTGAAAAGTAAACAATCGTCAAATCTTGGATCCGAGCAATACCTATAGAGCTAGAGACTGTCGAATAAGCCCCAACATAAATAACTAACTATAGCTCTTAAACGGTTTGTCCTTGCGATAAATGTTATATAAAGAAGAATATTCTTTATTAAATTTCTGATCAGATAGTTGTCAAATGTTTGATGCGACTAACAACACAGCTCTAGCATGTCAAAATGTTACATTTTTTAAGTGCAAAAAGAAACATTGCACTAGAAAAGTATAGATACCTAGCTAAAAAAAGCAAAGAAAAAAAATAAAACATTTTGTTCTACTTATATATCCTTAACAACAAAAGTGTATTCGTAAAAAAAGGTATTTAGGAAACAATTTTGAATAGGAATGAATAAGTTAATGTTTAGAATTAGGAGCTCTGTGTGTATTGATAAAAATTTTAGAATTTGTTAGTTAGTAAAGGGCCTAATACCTTTCGCTTAAATTAGTAGAATTAGGTTTGACATAATTATTGCCACTTCTGTCACAATTTTTCTATTAAAAAAAAAAAAATTTAATTTAAAATTTCCGCACTTATATACATTACGTTTATATTGATTTTTGCTTTGTAATGTAATACAAGAAACTTAACATTCATATTGAAGAGACTAAATAATAAAGACTTTTGAAAGATTTTCAGTTTGATTGTAACTGAAATAAATAATAAAGATGTAGCAATCTGCCGATGCTAAATAATTTTTGTATGTTTTTAAAACTGATGATAAATGTTTTTGAATCAAGACAAAATTTAATAAAAGTGGTAATTTATTCACTTCTGATTGTAATGTTCCTCTAAACTATTTTGCGTACCTTAATTAATTTATAATGTGAATTAATTAAATTTTGTTTGCACCTAATTTCCTTATGTATTAGGGCTAGATGATCGGGTTACCCTAAAGGTTACTAACCTATTCTATCCAAATCAAAAATGTCGAGATTCATTTCGTGGGAGCTCCCTAAAATAAATTTAAACAAAATTTATGAATAACCTATGTTTTTATATAAGGTATTCGCATAGTCCCTCTTTTTTTAAGAAGAAGAATGTGTAAAAAAACTTCGTAATCCTATTCAGACTCGCATTTCCTTTCTTTATTAAAAAAAAAAATTAGACCGGAAATTCTCCTTAGAAGATTATTGATAAATTACAGATATGAAAACAAATGTAGGTGCATTTCACTTCAAATTTCATTCTGGATAAAATTACTATTATTATGAAAAACAAAAATGTTAAGACAATTATTGAATTTAATTATAAAATAATAATAAATTTATTTCTTAGATACTGGAATTGAGAGGTCCCCGTGTGGTAAAAAAATTTATCGACAAGGTGAGGTCTTATTTTTAATCATTTGATGTAAAATTATTAAACCTTTAAACCTAACCTCTCTTGCCTGCTGTAAGCTATTTTTTTGTCACTAACTTTTTTGAACAAATAAACTAATATTTACTAAGTTCAATTACTGTTACTATTTTTTAATAGTCCAATCGGTTTCTCAATAGTGATTTACACCCTGGATGCTTAACGTTATTGACTACGAACACAAAATAATACTAAAAATATTATAACAAGCACATTTTTGATAAAAAAATTAGTAGATTTACACAAGCCCAGTGTATAATTGTAAAATTATGTTATGAATGTTATAATTGTGTGTATTTTATGTTATATGTTAAAATATTATTTGCCTTAAATACAAGTAAACTGGTAAAATAAAAAAATTTATAATTAGAAATAAATAAAAATTTATGATAATACAGCGAATCATATACATAATTTAATAGAATTAAATAGAGAGCTATATGTGTATCACATATGGAGAATTAATGTATGTATTATATATATATATATATATATATATATATATATATATATATATATATATATATATATATATATATATATATATATATATATATATACATATATATATATATATATATATATATATATATATACATATATATACATATTATATATAGAATTATTTATATATACTTTTTCTAGCTTAAATATAATAAATGAAGACTAGTTTTAGTTATCCTCAGATTAGCGCCCATATTTCAAATTTCTGTCAAAAGTAATTAAATTTATATCCGTCTAATCCATAAGGAAAAAAATTACTATAATTGCGCAAAACTCAAACACTGAAAATATCTTATAATAAAAAAATTCTTTTTCGTTGATTTTAATAGGTTTTTAATGTTTCAACATGTTTCGTAGCTTATTATGATAATTATCATTAGTAGATCTAAATCTGATAAGTTAAAACATATGCAACATCAACTATTCAAGATATTTATGGAAGAATGCTAATCTATCCTAGACAAATATTATTAACATTACATCACATTTTTCTACGGATAATATAATAATAAAATAATAATATTAATAAAAATAAGAATTATTATTTATTAATACATTTACCTATGCACATAGCGCAATACATCTTTAGTAAGGTCTTTAAAATTGCTAAAGAAAAATATTATAATAGTTGTATTACGCTTTTTTTTATTTCATTTTTTTTTTTTTAGAACTAAAGACAAATATATTTAACATTCAAAACTAGTATAATAGTAAACTAAATACTAGAAAAAATATTTTTTTAATTTTTTCTTATAGATCCCACTATACAATCTTGCGTTCCTCAACTGATTCTTAAGGAATTTTATTCAGATTTTACTAGTTAAAATATATTTAACCTGTTAACGTTTGTATTTCTATTTATAAATTTTAATTTTTCAATAAAAAAACTGGTATTAAAAAAAAAATGGTTAGCTTATATAGGAGCAAATACAATTGTCAATTTCGGGCCACACGCATATGTATAAAATGTGCATTATTGTGTTGGCATGTTTGTGTTTATATGTATATTGTTTTTATTTTTGAATTTAAAATATGCAATGTAGGCCAGAAGTTTAGATATACTTGCTCACATTCAACTCACTTTAATTAAAAAAAATTATATTTCTTTCTCATAAAGGTTTTTTTTTTTTGTTTTTTTTTTAATTCTGTACCTTATATTCAGATTTTCAATAAATAGAAAAAAAGATTATTTTATTATTTTATTTTTAATAATTATATTTAAAAAAAATCATTTAATATGAATAGCCCTTAACAGAATGCATGACCTACAAATGGTGCTAAAAATAAATAAAAAAAAAAAACTTTGTGAAAAATCAGTTTAGATATTATCTTTGTGATTTAATTTGAAATGTGAATTTTTAAATTTATTATTATTATTTATAGTTTATTATATTGTATTGTCAACTGATGCAAGATTTATTATGAATGAGTTTTCGTTACCATAGTATTTTTTTTTTTTTTTTTTTTTTTTTTTTTTAATATTGACATCTTGGCTTTTTGTTTTAATGCTAATATATGTTATTTATTATTAAACCCCCCCCCCCCCCAAAAAAAAAAAAAAATAATTTTAGTTATAACAGGTAAAAGTTTAGTTTTCATCCCGATGTTCCTACAGCGTCGTCTCATTACATTCGTGTTTGCTTTGTCTATGAGATAACGACAGTCTAAACCTCACTGCCTTGCCTTTTTCAAACAAAAACATGCCTCTACACTTCTGACTTTAAATTCCTTCTGGTTGTTTCATGTATAATTTTTAGTAAAAAAAAAATTACATGAAGGGCCCTTTATTGATCTAAAATGCTTAAGTATAGTTAGCTTTTGTTCTACGAAATTCTTAGTATTTTAAAATCTTATAGTACAGATACCGCCAGCTTTACACTTATATGGTTTAAAATTTAAATTCAACCGGATGACATCAATAAAAATATGTATGTCGATTAAAAGTTATTACAAAATCAAAATTTCAATTCTTTACTTTTTGATATTGTGAAAAAAACATATATGGTCCCTTAATAGTGAGCACTGACTATGCAATCCACAATCCACAAGAGTTTCTCATATATTCATAATAAAAAATTTAATGTCTAATTAAGCTTTTAAGGATCTTTAAATACCTCAGTGCAATTACCCAGGTTTAAAATTACAGCTATGCGTGGAAATATTTTTTTTTAAATAATGTTTAATTGCATAATTTAATTTAAGATTTTTTAAATAAAACAAATAAAATAGATTATTAGTTAAAACTATTCAAGTTCTTAGGGTATGCTAGTATTATAACTATCTCGTTGTAATGAATATTTCTATTTATCTCTAACGTTTTTGAAATCCGTTTCAAAATAAACTACGTCTTGTCCAATTTTTTTTTTTTTTTTTGTTGCTCTTCGAATTTCAGTCCGTCGAAAGGCCATAAAATAAGGCAGTAAACCAACCACCGTCACCTTTATCTTGAATTAAAAAAGATATAAGATATACAAGTTGATCTGGCAGCAATGGTTGTGCAATGTTTGTCCGCTCTGTTTGCTTCTGTTTTTGTCTTATCTGGCAAATTGGAGAAATCCAAAAGTTAACAAAACCGAGATATTTATTAAGATGATGAAGTTCATCACGTGCCTAACATGTCCGACAACGATCATCGGGATGATAAATTATGTCGAGTACAGCATGAACTTAAAAAATATATTGACGAAGAAACGAGTCATCTATAAAGTTATTTATAGATTTGAGACATTTAACTTGCTGTAATAATAATTTTAAGTGACGAGTATTCAGTTTCAAATTAGTTCTGCTGTAACAGTTATTTATTTTAGTTATGTTCCGGTTACTTAATCTTCGACGAATTCCCAACATAAACATGAGTTCAATACTTCAATAATAGGATTCTAAACATTATTTATTTTTTGAAAATTTGGATGATAAAGAAATATTGGTTTAAATCAAAATTTTGAAATTCAGGCTCATACTTCCCAAAACTTCATACTCCTTAACTTAATACTTCATAATCTGTACTAAACTAATTCTCAATGAACTATATTAGGTTTTGAAAGAACTGCATTTATTGGATAACAGCTACTCTCTTCACTTAATGGAAATAGCTAATACGGGCAATAACGAATCCACTTTTAAAAATTAATGAACAATAAAAAAACCTTTACCTATATGAAACATAAAATTTAAATTTTAAAAGTAACAAAAACCACAATGTCTTACGTGTATCAATTGTGCCCCTACAATTATGAAGGGATAAGTCCCGATCCCAAGAGGTCCCAGCGCTGGTATCAGCTGCGTCACAGCTTTCTAAATCCAGTAAAGTCTGAGTATAATCGCTGTTGCTATCGAAAATATTAGTAACGATAATTTATATTAAACATGAAAACAGTATATCTTAACTGTTTAAGTGACGAAATTTATAAAATCAAGATTACTGTTAAATTTATTTATTGAAATAAACTGTTGTAAAATTAGCAAGCATCTATTTAAAGTTACTGATAGCAGTTTCTTTTCGTTCTTATATAAGTATACAACTTCAGTACTTTTATAATTACTAAGAGTCAAATAAGTCTTATTCACTGCAAACAAAGCCAATTGAGAGATCACATAACAAAATGCAAGATTGTTACATAAACTCGAATATTTTTTTTTATTTTTTTTTTTGTTAACCTTGGCTATACTACTTTAGGAATTAATCGATTTTATTATTTTCCAAATGGTCGAGCGAACAAAATTTAAAAGATTTTAATCAAATAAAATGTTGTAAAACTAACGTTGTAGTCCCTAATTTGAAATTACTAGCTTCGCGATTCAGAATTATATTAGACTTCTATAATTTTATAAAAGAGGCTATAAATATTATGAAGTGGCAAATAATTGTCATAGTGGCATAGTATTTTTTGAGCTCTGCTACACAAAAGCTTTCGAATCAGTTTTCGAACTCAAGAATTAAAAAAAAGTTCCTTCATCGGTGTACTTATCTTAAGGAGATAAAACTATCCATATAAACTCATCAAAGTAATCAATTGATACCTTAAATTCATGATCTTAATGTTCTTTCTATCATAGACTTGGCAATGATTAACCCATTGTTCGCTATTAGTTCGTGATGAAATCAAGAATTAGAGTTGCAGATTGTTTAATCCGTTTGGTTTTCTCATGACCTTCTGTGTGTGTATATATAAACAAAATATGTGTTTATATATACACACTTAGTCAAAAAAACCCTCCCTTTACTTTATCAATCGTGCCGATTTCAAATGGTTTACAACATTCTACACAGCATACGAAGTAAAATAAATAATTATGTATTACCTTTAAGATCCTAATGGAATGTTTACATTACTATATATATATATATATATATATATATATATATATTAACAGGAACCAATAACATTATATAATAACTATCAAGACTACATTCTGTTTATTTATTTTTCTTTTTATTTAAGGGTGTTATATATTTATAGCACCTTACAGAAAAAAATTCAACAAAGGCATAAATTTAAAATGCATGATTCCTAATGCTGAAACACCTGGGCAGTATGTGGGTCATACTAGCTATAATAAAACAAATTATAATAACAGTATTAATAAGTTAAAATAATTACGGTTTAAAATTGAAAAAGAGACAATATAAAAAAAAAACTGATCAAAATATATAACAAATAAAAATATATAAAAATATATATAAACTTGAAATTAAAAGAATCAAAAAAAATCTATATTACATATAACTCAACTTTGTACATAAACTCACAATACAACTGTATACATAAAATAATCATGCAATATTTTTTTTTTTTTTTTTTTTTTTTTTTTTCCATGTTATAAGTCATTGCATATGTGGAGGTGTATTACTCCCTGGAAGTCCAGTATAATACTCGATAAAATAATTGGATCAATACATCTTCCATATTTTAATGACAAGTATCATTCCACGAAAGAAATAATAATTTTCTAACATATAACTTAAAATTGAAATTATGTTGAAGGAGGTTTAGTTGATAATACATATTTTAATTATTGTAAACCTTCAAGAATATACTGAACATCATTAAAACATTTTTGGAAAAATCGTTTCCCATCTTCAGGATCAACTTTTAAAGTGATTGACAGTGTTTCCACGTGTCATTATATTAGGTACTTTTCATTTTCTGTGTAATTAAAACAATTTCTTCATAATTATAAGTCGAATAATATCGAATTTTTTGAGTGGAACTATTTTAAAAACAATTATTGTAATAATGTACGAATATATCCGGATGTATTATTAAAATGCACTGTTATTTTTCTTGTATTCATTAAATTAGAAGCAGCATCTTAATGCATGGATTTTTCAGAGCGTGTTGAGCGTAGTTCCATATAATCTTAATTAGGCTTTCTCTCTGTATATTTCTTTTCCAAGTGAAAATAAAACCCTCGAAATTTAATAAAAACACTGAATAGGTGTTCAGCAATAATTCATATATGAATAATAAAATCAAACAGTTATACACACACACACACACACACACACACACACACACACACACACACACACACACACATATATATATATATATGGGTTTGTGTGTGAAGGTTTTCGTCTGGCGCAAGAATAATGCTCCAAGCATACTCTAGAGACCTTCCGACACCACCCTTGACGAGACTCGGGGGATGAATAAGACGAACATAAACCCCTCATTCCTAATATCTGTTCCTCGGTTATATTTTCAACACGTGTCGGCTCCCACATTTTGTGTTGAATTTCATATAACACTTGTTTTTTCTTTTATATATAAAGTTAAACAATAAGGAAATGTACGGTATAATTATTTTAATTACATATTTGCTGACGTCTTAATAGGTCATCGGTAGTCAAGTGAGAAGCAACTTTTAAGACAGGTGGATTCGAATGGGAGTGTAGCTATGTTTGTAAGTAAAAGGTATACCGTTATTTTACCTTATAATAACGATTTATATCTGCAACTAATAAAGCATTTGTTATTATAAGTTTGTGACATAATAAGTAGCATTGAGGATTTGACAAAGGATTTTGGCTTGTTAACATGTTTTTTTGTAATTAACTATGGGCTTTCAATGCTTGTCTAATACGAAAACGATAAGCAGTTTCTTGTCGTAGGCTTACCACAAAAAGTAAAGGCTATTCGATGAGATCAATTTTTATTTACCTATTTTTGCACCTTTTTTTACATGAAGATTTAGAGTGATTAAGGTGCAATGAATTTTATTTAGTGATAACACTTATGTGTCATCAGCTTACGTTGTGAAAAGCGTGTAGAGGATAGGACCTAGGATTCTACCTTGAGGAACACCGGAATATTGGGTACAGACGGGTTGAAATAAAAATTAATGATTTACTTGAAGGTTTTATTACTAATTATTTTTTTAAATTTATTTATTGATGTTAACAACTTTACTTGAATTCTCATCCAGATCCGTATCAAACAGTTCTTTTGTTGTTGTTTTTTATTATATTTTATTTTTTTGTTAAAAACCTAGAATCCTTTTTTAAATTTAATTTAATCTTATTAGATTTTTTTATTGAGGAAATATATCTATCACCAGTAGCTACAATTGGGACTATTACTATTATTATTTTAAGGTTAAACATTCCCGGGAGTTTTTAACATGTTAACCATAAGATAAAGACCGGTAAGGATCGCTCGGACGTAATCGCTATCTTATCACAACTGACGTGCAAAGAGATTTTTTTTTTTTAGATCCCAACTCTGTCGTATAATGTATAATATAATCATTCATAATTTTGAAAATAATAATAATAGTATTAATAATTATTCAAAACAATAATTATGTAGGAACGGAGAAAATGTATTTACGTAATATAACCATAAAACCTTCCTTCCGTCAATGATTAATCATTTGATCTATCAAATCGCGACGAATAGATTAGTTTGATCCCGAAATCAATAGCAGTTCTAGAAATATCTCCGTTTTAATACTTAAATTTGTATTAACCCTTCGTTAAACATAGAAATCCTAGTGGAAATTTAATGGATATGTGTTCGCTTATTCAATATAAGTATATTTTACTTAATTACATAATATATGGTATATGTTTTATTTACCATATATTCCCTCGCATTCATAATGTGGAGTCCAGTTAATATAGACTTAAAGTGACCGGTTTTGATCCGGATTGAACGGCGTTTGCTGTAAATGGTACATGATACATATCATATATTTTTTCTTTTATTATTTATTATTAATAGAAAAATATTATTTTAAATATTAAATAATGCATATGTTAATTTTAGTTTTGCATATACGAACTAAGATTTAAAAAATTAAACATATTAAATACACAAACTTATTGAAATAAGCCAATGTACAGTTTGTACATATATAGAGGGTTGTTAAAATAACCCCTACCCCCACAATTAAAAACCTAAACATTGCGGAAATTAACGATTTTAAAAGCTACTTTATCGGCGAAAATAGTAAAATAGTTTTTATAAAAGGGTATTGATTATTAACTAAATACTAATGTTTTAATTTAAGACTGATATATAATAGTAATTTTATTTATTATTATATTTATATGCTAACTTTGTTTAATATTTTCTCAACTAAAGTGTTTCCTCTATTGGGTATCGAGTGAAATCTAGACAAATTGTTTTAAATATTTCACTCTCCCCTCCAATAAGCCTTTTAGCCCATAGAAAAAGTGAAATTTATGCTTCTAACCAATAACATTCAAGATTTTAAAATATTGAGAAAAGTATATAAGTGGTTGTTGTTAGTCTTGTATTATACAAACTAAAGACGCATTTTTTTTTTCAATTCTTTATCTTAACCTCTCCAAACTTTTATCTGTAGTCGAACAAACACTATAATTGCTGTTTGATGTTAAACAATATACGACAAGTTAAACTGAAAATTTTGCGGCTACTTACTTTACAGGAATAACATAAAATTTCTCTTGATAAAATACAGAAAAAAAATGAACTCTAAACTGCATAATACAGGATTAGCGTAAAAACATAAGTGGTTACTAGGTTTGTTTAAAAAAAAACATAAATTATAAATATATAATTCATAAATATATTTATCTCTTGTAATGATAATAAGACTCTAGAAATGCTTAGATTAGCAATCTTGCTTGACCTAATACTTTTAGCATACATTTTTTTTTATCTATTAATATTTACAACTGTATACATTGTATACAACAAATAAATTTGAAGAAAATTATTACAATAACGTGTAAAAAAACAATCTGCTAGTAGCACATCAAAAGGTCTCGTGGTCTTCTTCTTTTCAGAGGATTGTCGGGAATATAGTATGAGGCAAGTTAGGAGACTAGTGAATTCGAGTAGGTATGGAGTTAACTATCAAAGGATATGTACCTGGTTTGTGCCAAACCGGCAACATATAGAACATTAAGATCTTTATGGATAAGTTTGTTTTTGACATGGTAAGGAGCATTGAGGATTCTAAGAAGGATTTTGGATTGTAAAGATTGGATACAAGAAGAATCAAAAGCTTTAGTAGAGCCTTAATGCTCAATTCCTTATGTCAGAATTATCATGTAAATAAGTCTCCTGTATTTATTGCGAGCTAAAATATGTTTTAGTAGTCTTAAAGGTCAAGCAGGTTCTTGTCCTTTATGTCTAGTATAGAAGTAGACATAATTATTTTAATACTTATTACAGGAAAAAAATTAAATAATTAAAAATCCTATCAAGAATAGTGTACACTAGATAGTACATACACGAAAAGTAAATATTAAAGTATCATTGACTTTTTAAAATATATAGTTATCTTCTATTTTTGACTTTTAGGAATTCCCTAAAATATATTAGGCAACGGATACATCTCGTGATATTTTTACTTTAAGGACATAAATAATATGTCTGCATATCATGGTCGACTTGTGGACAGAAGAACGCCTTGATAGGCTCATGATAAGATAGCTTCACTGAATTGGAAAAAATATATAGATAACGCTATCTAAAAGATACTTTATAAATTATATTCAAGCTAAATTACATATCAATAAAACAATAATTTTGACATTAATCTAGAGAACGGGGTACCGATTTTTAGTTTAAAAAATTGCCTTTAAAGGTAACCTGGACTGCAGTAGGACTTATTAACTAAGAATCTTCCAATAATTATAAAGCACACAATTTTTGCTGAACTTCTTAAGTCTTGTTGGCATGTTCTATATTGATGTATTTACAACCAATAGAAATGAACTATCACTGTATTAAGTTAAAAAAGTGAAGTGCTACCTACAGAGTTTTTTTGTTTTGTTTTTTATTCAGAATTCTTTATTAGTCCTATAAATTAGATAAGCAAACTTAAATTTAAGGCCAGGTATATTTATGGAATGCCCTCAACTGCATTGACGAAAAACAATCCTTAAGAATTTTAACTAATTTTAGACTAGCTTTTTGTTACAGAACATATACATACCAATTCGTATATATTTGACTTTAAAGCAAATCTGAAAACTAATGTAAAAACATTCAAAATTTAGATAAAAATATAAACTTTATGTGCTGAATAATATTAACTAAACTAAGAAACTAAATTAAGAATTTTATAGTTATATATATATATATATATATATATATATATATATATATATATATATATATATATATATATATATATATATATATATATATATATATATATATGTATTTTTTTGATTTTAGGAGTCGGGATTCGAACCCGAGTTTCCACCTAAAACTCCACCGGGGTTCCAGATCCATAACCCCCGGGCACTATGGATAGCCCTTTCGGATACGACCCCGGTGGCCTATCAAGAGAGGTGGAAACTGTTCAGTGTTTCAAATCTTTTCTCTTCAAAAATAAAAATAAAAATAGTAACTTATATTTTTTTTTTTTTTTTTTTGAGAGAGAGAGAGAGAGAGAGAAGCCCTTTTTCCAAGAGATCTAATAGCAAAAAAAAGTAACTTTTTAGGCCACGACGCAGGGTGTCGCTAAATGCGCAATATATGACACCGTGGTTCGCAGTGTTTATAATCGGATAAGTTCTATGTTCAAATTGTTTTTTGTCTCTCGCAGTTCTTTTCATGGGTTCAGATTCTTTTGGGGATAATCTTAAAAAATTGGAACCTTATTAACAAATGTGTTACAGTTCAACTTAGGAACTGGGTGTAGGAGTATTTTTCGTTCATGAATTTAAGAGACATAAGCCTTTGCCTGAGATAAAATCAAGATTTCAAATCAAAAGGGATATAAGTTTTTAATTAAGCAGGTTCGGTAAACAAGAACTAAGGAGGGAACTTTAAACATAATAAACTAACTTTGTGTGAATATTTAAACATTATAAAGTTTATCGTGATCAATTAATAATTTTCTTCTTATATAATGGCAGGCATGATAATATGCCTCTTTTTTTTTTCTCGGCTAAAAAGTATATTTTTCTTAAGGGGCTTCCATTAATTATGTGTGTATTTAAATTACATTATTATTATTTTTTTGTATTACTGCTTACTATTATGTTTTTGATTTGAAATTCCATATAGCCCGGCGTATATGGGGAAAAAAATCTCAAAATAAAATAAAATTTAGCCGAGAAAATAATAAAATCAATTGCGTTAAAATTTTCCCTGCCAGTGTATAACAGCAGATAAGTCTTATAAGATAATATTAAAACTTAAATATTATTTTGGATTACTAGTGTTCACTTTGGATGCATACTTAAGGGCTCAAATACCAGTAGGGTTGGTGATCCAGTAAAGGGTATCCCTAAAAGGGCAGTACCTGTACTGTAGGGCCTAGGGCAGAGCAATAAAACTTTATTGGTCCACCAAACCGGCTCTAAATCACTTTCAGGAAAATCTACCTTCATTCCTGAATAAAGGGCTGTACCCTAAAAGTGTTCCCTAAGAAGCTGCTTTCCCAGCTGCAGCACCAAACAGTTGACCTTTGTCTGGAAAATACCTAAAAAAACTTAATGGAGTAAATATTTTTAATTTAATTAAATGAACTTCCCCTAATCGATTATTTTTTACCAATATCGCACAAAATTTGAATCGATGTAATGTGTTTATTTAAAGCGTCCAGTAGAAAAGACTGTACCTTGATAACAGAGTACCTCAAAATAATTGACATTGCTTTTGTCATTGTTGCACTCTAGCAGATGTTTTTTGAGTTAAGTTTGTCATGTTTGGTCGCAAATCCGTCAGTATACTTATCTCTATCGAAAAAAGCTTTCTTGTTTTTACTGACATCTAATTTTTATAATTTTCGCTGCCCCAGAAAAATTGTTGTTTCCTACCACGTTTTTGAAGTGATCGATTGTTTCCCTTAGAAAGGTGCCCAGTTAATTCAGGATAAAGATAGAATGTGGACTAATTCGCATTCACTTTTTCCTAAAGGCGTGTACTTGTACCTCAAAACACAAGGGTCTTGTACTTTTACAGACCTGTATCCTAACAAAAACCTCTAGTACCTTGAAAAACCTTCGACCACATTTTGCAGTATACCTAAATGCCGAGAAGTGGGGAAAAAAATCAAAATTTTCTAGTATAACATTCAAGGTTTTAATGCTGTCAATAAGTCGTTCAAGTTAATAGTTTACTTTTTGTCAAATAACAAAACGCTAATAGAAAAATACAAAATTGATGATAAATAGAAATTCGCTTTTGTTTTCTGGCGTTTATTTTTTTAAATTATCCCTTTTTCTAGGATGCTGTTGCAAGGTACAGGGCACCAGAAAAAAAATACACTAATACCAGCTACATTCGGAGTGCCAACACCAAAAATCAGAAAAGTGTTTCAGGGTATCTCTTTTCTAAGGAGAACTATAGATAGTTAGGTTGGGAAATTAAATAAAACCATTATTAACAAAAAGATTTGTCAATTTTACAATAAAGTGTATTTACGAGAAGTTGCCAATAAGTATTAGGTCCCAAAGAGACCCACAATTTTTTACTTTTTCAAACAGCAAATTAGTTAATTAATACCTGTATAAGACGGGTGTGGGTTAAATATATGAAATTAAAAAAAAATTTATGCTCTGTGAGTCTAACAATTAAGACTTAAATTTTATCATTAAAGAATAAAAGGATTGATGCATTATTTGTTACTTGTACTAGATTTTTTTAAACGAAGGTTTTCGTTTATTTATTCATCATCATTAACTTATAAAACATAAAATATTCAAAACGTTTGATTTCATAATTATATATACTATAATCTTTGTAGCAATATGTATATTTTATTTTTTTGCATGAAATTGAGATGTCTCTCTAAAGAGTAGAGTTACTTCTAAAGGAAATGTCATGTCTAAAGGAAAGTGTCGACTGTTCATATAATAGAATCGCAATAAACTATCATATCAAATAACTTCTTTGCAATTATTAATATTAGGCTATATTAATTTATTGTATAACTTTTTGAATGATAATTATTTCAACATTCTTTCCTCAGATATTAGGTTAAGGACGTTAAGAGAAACATTTTCTTTAGCGGTGGTAGTTCAAAACATAAACATTTATCGATTACTCTTCAAAACCTTCTATCTTTATTTACCCGCAAATATAATCATGAAAATATATATTTTAACAGGTTTTTAAGGTAGGATAATGTAATTCGTATTTTTCATTCTTCCAGACACCTGATCTTCATTGGGAGATATTTTTATGGTTTAACTACTTAGTGAAGTTTTTTTTTTTTTTAATGTTTTCACAAACAGAATTGTACATTTCTTTTTTATCGTTTCGTTTTTATCAAGTCGCCTAAGTTTGAAGTTCGTGGACTTACGAAAAACAAGGTAACCCGCTTTTGTTAGAAGGGACCAGAAACAAGAAGATTGTGTTACCTGGCAGCAATCTGTGTGCTCTTATCACAAAGGAAACAGGAAAGGCCTGATAGTGTTCTTTGTCGTCAAAGCCAGGACTGCTTTGGTCTTGCCACTTTGGGTGTTCGGCAAACATGTTTCGAATTTTTTTTTTTACCAATCACTTTGTCTTGTACCGGCGTATCGGATATGCTTTCAAAGTTCTTCAGCAGTATTTGTTTTTTGGTGTTTATACTCAGCTTCGTGTAAGACTCTTTCTAAGTGTTCTTGATTGTCCAATACTGCAGTTAGTATATTTTCCTGAATGTGCTTGATCTTATTTAAAAATACCCTTACGAATTCTACTGAGATTCGAGTATATTTCGAGGCATTAAGTGAACTTACTTCAGTAGTAACTAAGTACTTCAGTTACGCATGAAAGTATTAGGAACAATACTATTAGAATTGATAAATTATTTCCTCTTCTCCATATGTCCAACCCCCGTTCTTTCTAATACATTCCAGTTTACTCAATGAAATTATAGCTTCAAATAGGTTCCTTACGTATCCGATGATTACCTTCCGCAGTATTAACATATTTGTACATGTAGTATGTATCTTTGTTAATATTAATAATCTGCACTGAATTGCTTTTTTTTTTTTTGCAATGTTTTGCATTTTTTGTGTGCTTTTAAAACTGTTTAATGTTTAAAGTTCAAAATTAGTCTTTAGATACAAAATTCCATTAGCAGTGACAAATCATTCAACAATCCTAATTATTATTTCATTCTTAAGAATTTTTTAAGAATAGTTTTTTTTTTTTTTCAATTTTTTTGTAGGAATTTTCCACTAGTGTGGCATTCATTCAGAATCCTCATCCAGTCATCTTATTTACTTCCCTGATGCCATGTCCTATCAAACGTTCTTAAACCATATTCTTCTATTATTATAGTTCTTTTTTTCCCGCGCAATCAATCCCTTGATTTTTAAGGAAATACTTTATCATATCCAAGGTACTTTTTTCTTGAATAGTTAATTTATAGGTACGTAGTTTACACATTTAGATCTCAGACCAAGTACTGTGTTTTTTAATTTGTAAGGATTGTGTTTTATTTTTGCAAAGCCATGGCTAATCTCTTGTGTAATGTATGTTCTAAGGCAGAAAGAGAAAATACTTGAAAAACTACTTGCAGCATTTTTTTTTTTTTTTTTAATGGAATTTTTCATTGATGTAGTTTCCTTTCTGAATTCTCAAGTCATCTTACTCTGGTTCTTCCCTCTTTTTCTTCGTCAGGTCATCTTAAATCATGTACTTCGATAGTTGATTTATTTGAGGTAGTTAATAGTTTTTAGATCTAAAGCTAGGTAGGCTAATATGGTTTTCTTAATATATTGGATTCTTTTTTTTATTTATGCAAAGTCTCCCTTAATCTCTCATTGAGTAACTTTGTCCTAAACCATTAATCATTTTAATTCAACTCGAACCTATTTATAATTGTATTCTTGACATTTAGCTTTCAGGCCAGAAGCTGAAGATCCATAAATTCTTCCTAAAAATCTGATTTTGCCTTATTTTATATTGTGTTAAAATTAGTAACAGAAGATCTAGTTGGTTTATTTCTAGATAATTCAAATTCGTAGGAGAAGGTTCGTAAAATTTAAGGTTGTAATTTAATTCAAGTCCCTATCTTCCATAATGGCCAAACATAATTAAAGTATTCCTATATCTTGATTAATTATAACGACATATCTTCTTAATTTTAGTTAGTCCCTTAAATAATGCATTACTTTTAGTATTAAAAAAAAATAACCTCCACAGCTAATAAGTATTTTCGTTCATATAGTCAAATAAATACATTTAAATATTTGATGTTGATTTAAACTAGTTTCATTATGAAAAAAAAATTAAATTATTAAGTTAACAAATCAATGAATAGTTAACGCACACATCAAAGAATAATATATTTTGTATAGAAAGCAATCGATATAATTAGATATCAATAAAATACTTGGCACTTCTATGATCTTTAGTTTATTATGAAACTAGTATCATAGACGTTTATATTCATTTTTTTAATATATACAAACATCTAGAGCATCAGATATTTGATCTATATAATAAGTATACGTTTTAGATGACATTTATATGTTTTTAAAACAGAATATAAATAGATACAATAAACTAGTATTTGAAGAAACTAACTCTTATAGAAGTGACAAACAACTCACTGATTAACAATAGTTTCTTAAAAAAATTATACTACTTTTTTATTATACAGGTATCAAGTCTTCCATGTGTAGTAGATACATCTCCATTTCATGGAAAATTCCATAATCTTCATGGAAAATTCCATAACCATTATTTGACCTCATAGTTGCACTTAACTACGTTATTTACGTGTAATTCCATAATTATACATTTCTGAATCTCTCATTATACTATTTTAGCATATCAGAATATTATAGCAAAGAAACATTAATCAGAAACAGAATACATAAGGTCAAAAGTCATAACAAAAGACAAATCATTTACTTATGACTTAAAAATAAGGACTGATAAACGGCTTCAATTTCTCAGGAAAAAAAAACCCAGTATTATATTCAAATACCTTCATGATACGAGTTCTAATCTTATCAAAATGTTTATAAAATGGCGATGGAAAGAACAGGCAATAAGGAAAAACAAATAATATATTTTTTAGAATGAAAAAAACAAAACAAATAATGTTTCGTTAATCTTTAAATTTTCTAAATACATCGCATTAAGTGATAAGCAGTTTGAATTATGATGAACGTTTTATTTTATGGCAAATTTTAAGGGTTTTTTTTGGTTTTATTTTTGTGATGAGAATATATTTCAAGCGATGGTTGTATTAAATAAATTAAATCAATTGCAATAAACATTTAGTCCAATCAGAAATAAGACATTTCTAAGTAGGTTTAATTTAATTAAAATATTAAATTAATTTTTAAATTGATTTTTATTAAGGCCTAGAAGGAAAGTCTGTCCGATTCTAAAATTAGCAAAAAAAAAATTGTTTAAATTATTCTGTACCTAAATATTAGAATTTGATATGTGATCATTTAAACTGTTAATATGTTAAAATACAACATTTATGTTTATTAGGATTATTATTATGGCGTGTAAGTTCGCTGTCAATAGAATAAACGGATTTTTCTCCATAAAAGAAAAACCTTTATCCATTCCAGATATTTGTTCGAAATCTAATTTAGTTGCTTAAAAGTATATCAATTTATTATTTGTTTTTAATGGTTTAAAACAGACATAAGCAGTGTAGATCTGCTTAAACTGAACATTATTGTTTAAGTATAACATAAATTGATTGAATTAATTTTACAGTTAATATATGAATTAAACTAAAATCCCAAGTAACAGCTGTGGATATATGTTGTAGCCCACCAGCTTCAAGATTAAACTTTTTTAGTTCTTGAGTATGGGATTAAATATTTCTATATACTCTGTAATTTTACGAAAATAACTGTTCTATTTAAGAAAGCAATTAAAAGAATATGGTTTTTAAACAAACATTATTACAAATTTATGTCTATAAAATAGCAGGGTATCTATTGATTTTATGACAGTACAAATTAAATTTTGTTTAAAGTTAGTTTTTAACTTGATCATCTGATATATATATTTAGCAATTATCATTCTATTTTCGATAAATTATGATATTTTAAATTGTTCGAGTTATATTTATTGAGAATAATAAATAGCATCGTTGTTTATAGTTAGCATAAGATTGCAAATTAAAAAAAAACTATGTACGCAATACATTATTTTCTCAACTAAATCGATCATGTGTACACGAACTGCCATCAATTTCATTATGTCTGTATTCGGAAAAATAAAAAAATGTCAATATAAAATTAACAGAATAATTTAAGTAGTTAATTATTAAAGTAACATGTTAATCCATCTTCAAAATTATACTTGAAGGTAATAGTTCTTAAAAAAAATAATTAGCCTAGTGTTTATTTGTAAGACGATAAATTTTAAATATATGCATTCATATTAAAAAAAAAACTATTTGCCTTTCAATATTCTAATGTTTTTATGTATTTAGAACTAATGATGAAATAATTTTAAAAAACTAGTTTCATAACTTATTAAAGAGGAAAATCATCAACAATTCCTGTATTTACAGTTTTCATCTATACTTTTTTTTATAAAATAAAAAACAAAACTATTTATAGGGTTACCAAATTTAAATCCTAATTTGTTTAACTCAAAAATTGACTTCGTTTGAAGGACTGCTAGAAAATATTATTTGTATTTTTTTTTTTATTTTTTTTTTTTTTTTAATTATTATTACAAAAATCGATAATGAAATTTGCATTTAATATTCTTAAATGGTAAAATGTTACTTACGTTATTAGTGAAACTGGAATAATTATTGTTTGTTTATTAGCATATCGTTGAAAATATACATAATATCGTGTGCTTAGTGGCTAGAATCTCAAATCAACCGACAAAAAAAAACATGTTATTTACATATAATATCTAGATCTATAGTTGATTTGAGATTCTAGCCACTAAGCACACGATATTATGTATATTTTCAACGATATGCTAATAAACAAACTATAATTATTCCAGTTTCCACTAATAACGTAAGTAACATTTATAGATATATATATATATATATATATATATATATATATATATATATATATATACATACATATACATCTTATAAATTTATAATTAAATAACTATGAAATTTACTATAAAATCCCATTATATAAATGATATACATGTGATATAGCAGCTTTACATATTTCCTTTGTTTTTGGTTTTTTACCTATTTTAAGATATTTACAGAAAAAAAAATTAAAAAAACAAAACCAAAAAAAAACAACACCAACTACGCAATAAAAGAAGAAAAAAAAAAGTAAATACGAAATAAAATCTGTACGTACAAATAACTTGAAATACATATTATGGATATTATGGATAATAAATAACAATCTTAATCATTTTTAACATACAAGCGATTAATACATATTATTTTATGTTATGTCTATTAATATTATATTTAGTAGGTTGTGGGTGTATCTTTTAAGAGATGTCTTATCATAGGATGCTATTTTTTTGTATGATGGAATTTACGGGTGTTGTAAGGGAAAAGAGATTTTGTGTCTGTAAGTAAGTGTACTGTTAAATGAATAACAGGTTTAAGTCAGATATCATGTTGTAAGAAATAAAAAAACAACAAATTTATTTAAATTTAACGTATGAAAATAGTTATATTTTACAGGTATTATTAGGTAACTTTAGGAGGTAACAATTTTAGTACCTGTTCTGAACTATTGTTGGCAATAGTTTTTTGTTGTTTTTGTAATTTATATTCATTGTTTACTATAAATGTATTACTCGATTAATTAAATTTAACTAAAATTATCAATAAAATAAATACATGCAGACTTCAATGCAACTTCTCAAAAAAAAAGATCTCAAAAAAAAAGTAGAAAACAATCAATCGTTTAGTAATGTGGTCTAGTAATGCTCAAACGTGCTTATCTAACTTTAGTAGCCCTTAAGTCCTAGTATATCAAAATAAAGGGCGCCTAAGGGATACTAAGCCTTCAAGCCAGCCTTCTACTAGACAATACAAGAAATAGATCTTCATCTATTTAGCTCTGTTAGATTATTACTTTATTCATAGCACTTAAGTTAAAGCCTTAGAGAATACTAGTAATTTGTCGTTAAGTCAGTAATCGGGAAAAGTTTTAATTTTTAAATATACATGGTTTTAAATGTAGTTTCTGTTCAGAATATAATGTTTTCTAGGTTATAGTTTACCACAGAAACAAAGATATTTTAGACAAAAGGGTGTTTTAAAACTCGAATTAATGCCTGAATATATAAATTTAGGCCAAATTTGCAGCAATTACTCAATATAACTAAACATATATTAGTAGATATAATTTAGTAACGTATAACAATTTTTGATAACGCTATTCTATTCTATTCTAGACAAACTTGAAAATAATATTTTTTTATACATATAATTTTAATAAGCTGTTACAGAAAATTAAAAATATCAAGGACTTCTATAAAAATAATATGCCAATTCTATTGGAATTGTTTTCTTCAAAAAGCAGTTTTGAATGTTTATTTATGTTCTAAAAACATAACAAAATTTCAAAACATCAGCACTATGCTATGTATAAATATAATATACATATATATATTGTATATATAAATTTTGTATTTTTGTTATTGTAAAACAAGAGAAATATTGATGCTTAAGGAAGATACTTTTGAAGTCATTTTCATTTTGCATCCTTAGCTTAAGAATCAACATGTTTTGATTTCTTCCCTTACGTTTAAAAAAAAAAAATTTATGTACATAATCTGTGTAGCTGAGATTTTTGAAAAATTATGAATGTTTTCAGAACTGATAATAAATTTTTACTTTTCGAAAGTCTCATTCACTATAGACTTAAATTAAAATACAACTTAATTGAATTAAAAAGTTTGTCAATAAATTGGATATAGTAAGCAATAAGACCTCGACCTTGCACAGCTAACTTTGTGACAACCACCTTCGGTTTACTAATACTTTATCTCCAATTTAAATTAGTGTCAATTATAATCCCCTACAATTATATTAAAATAAAAAATACTTGGATGAAAAGATACGTTATTTTATTGAGTCAGGCTTTGATATCAGATGTGTCCCTGATACGAAAAAGCTTTAGAGGTGAATTCAAAACCTCCCCTTTAGCAAAAAATGATATGTCGGACACAGTTAAAGCATTAACTATACTAGAACGAGATAAAAAGATAATTTGATTTTTACTCTTTTGAATTGTTGGGTTTAACAAAGATCAACTCTGTAATGGCCTCACGGGGTAATTATGGCCAATAAAATTTATGTATTCCAAAGGGGTTGCGTGTTAGATCCTCTCCCTCGTGTAGGTTTTATGACATACCAAGATTCTATCAGAGGGCAATAAAATACCATAAAAACTAATGATTATTTAAAAGAGAGGTGAAGGGGCAAGACGCCATGTTGAAGGCGGTACCTATGTATGGGCGTGGCTTTTGACGCAAGAGCCAATCAATTTTGACTATCTTTATCGTACCGCCTACCTTACATCACTCTACCGCCCGTATTCCTTGATAAAGGCACCACAATTTTAAACAATGCTCATTTTTCAACGTTTAAATAAATTGTTTGATGTTCCATTTGTATAAATTAATTTTCAGTATACTTAAAATTGTTAATTTTCGATGGATTAAAAAAATTAGAACTATTTAAGAAATTAAGGATATGGCATAAACTACAATGTGAATGACGAATCCATAAGTTCAATAGAATATAGATTAAAATCTATTCATCATCAGTTTAGAAAATATTCAAAAATTTCAAAACATCAGCACTTTACTACATGTAATATACATATGTTTAGTTCGGTTCTTAAGGTTCTTTCAAGAAATAAAAACAACTATTTTAGCGACGTTACGAGACTATATTGTTCTCATAATCATGCCCTACAGTGAAAAAAACATGTCACAATATAATGATATAAGTTATTTCAAAACATTAAGTTAGCTACATAGATATATAACAACATGCGTCAGAATAATTAAATATATATAATTAAAAAATATAGAGAAGTAGAAAACTACAATGTTACTGGTGGATATGGCATCGACTACTGAATGTTTTATAAATGTAACATAAGAAATCGATTATGTCTGTACTCACAGACTAAATAAAAACAATAAAAACAACTCCTGAAAGATCAGAACCTAATGCAGACCGAATGTGAAGTGTCAAAAAGATCTGAATGTAAAGGTCAGGTAAATAGTTTAAAACCTTATGGTTTTCCTTATAACTGGTTAGGTCATTTTTCGTTCCTACTGAAAACAAATTTAAAATAGGGCTGTAATAAATATATATATATATATATATATATATATATATATATATATATATATATATATATATATATATATATATATATATATATATATAGAATAGAGTAGAAAAACATATTTTATTGAAACAAAGTCCCTTAAGAATAATAGTTACATGACAAAACTTAAGTTATATCTGGCCTAGAGATTATATATTTCTGATGTTGAATTTAGTAAAGGATGAAGAAAATAAAATGATTAAAAAAGAATAAAAATAAAAATTATTTCAATGATAGACAAAACATTATCATATGAAGATTGTTTAAACAGGCTACACTTTTATATCTGATATCCTTGGGTGAAATGTATTAAAGCATCTATATAATTAGTATAGCATCCGACTGGAGGGAGGAAAGGTGGGGTGGAAGAGGAGTGTTTTAAAAGTTCCCAGGGAGGATGCATTACGAATAGAAGGAGGAAGAGAATTCCAAAGAATAGCGGAGCGGGCAAGAAAGTAACGAAGAAAGCAGTAGTTCTGTAGGATAGGGTGTAGAGATCGGAGAGACGGGACCTTGTATGCAATGATTGGATTGAGGACTTGAAATGTAGGATACTGTGAATAGACGGAGGGTCATTTGTGTTAATAACTTGGAAGAGGAATGAACCAAGGAAGTAATCTCTACGGAAGGAAGGCGAAAGCCAATTTAACTCAGTGTAAAGATGGGACGGATGAGAGCGTCTCGAGGTTCCAAAAACAAATCTTATGAAACAGTTCATGATACGCTTTAGTCTATCTTAAAGAACCATCGAGAGTCCACCATAAATCACACATCCATAGTCAAAGTCATTTAAATAGATCTAGATTTGTTATGAATGATTTTTTATTCCATGGTTCATAAATATTTAATTTTAGACTATTTCCTACTTTATGACAAAATCCTATCACAGCAGAACAGATTTATTAAGTGTCTCTGGGCACAAACTGTTCTGTACCTTAGTCTAGCATCACAGTTAACGTCTCAAAAATAACAAATGCTGAAAAACCAAAAAAACCTAGTACAATTGCACCTTATATCCGAATCTCGACTGTAAATTCAAAACAAAATTGTTTTTTAAAAAGTAGTCATAAGACTATTACTGGAATAAACCTCTTCCGCATGGAGCTGTACTTTTGTAAAAACAGAAGAATACGAAATCTATGCATGATTAATGACTTCAGGCACACAAAGTAACTAGCATGTTATCGGTTTAGATTTGAACTCAACAACAAAAAATTCAGTAAAAAAAAGTACACATTAGGAATATAAACAAACGTACTAGGCATGTAATACCAGACTAAAATGGTCTTTTTAAGACATTCATAGAATTATTGGTTCAGTTAGTATTTGAATAAATGATGAAATTATTATATAAGTTAATTATTCCTCAAATATAATAGCTTATACCGTACAATATTCATTTATTTTACTTACCAGGATATATTTTAATTTTTAATATAGTTATTTTTAAGTTAAATACCTAAACTAATATGTTATGAAAGTCTAAATTGTTCAATTTCAATAAAATTAATATTAATATTCTGAAATAACTTCATATCGAAATAAATTAGTTTTATATTACAGCTCCTTAAAATGTCCTAAATACTATAGATGCTTTTATACGATAAGATCAAAATCAATATAAAATTTATTAAAAAATTCTTTAATAAAAGAAAAATACCACTAAAAGATAAAATACATTTATTAAGTAATACTTGTCAGGCTTAATTTGATCTTAAAACCAGGAGATTACAAAACTACAATACATTTTTTAAATATATATGTACAGACATCTACAACTAAATTAGAAATAAATTTGAAAAAATATACTCGTTAACTGAGTCAATAACCTTACAAAAAAGGCTTCTATTGAAATTATTTTATTTGAAAACTAGTTTTGAAGTTCAGAATTTTAAGCATTCATCGTAAGTTATATAACATACAATTTTTTTTTAAAATTAAAACATTAGCACTTTTTTCATAGATCATATATATATATATATATATATATATATATATATATATATATATATATATATATATATATATATATCATTTTGTTTCAAATAGATAATTAAACTTTAATAGACAAGAAATCATATACATCGATAGTTACCTGAGGCAAACGGACTTTTGACAGATTTCAGGACCTATAGTTGTTTTAAATTCGTAGAGAGGAAAATAGTCAAATAAAGTGGGTCCTTTCGATTTTCCCTATTACTGGTTGGTTTTTCTCCAATACTATTTTAAAAAATTTTAAATTGGACTATCGGAAATATTTTTCTGCTCAAACGAATACCTGCATTGGTTTTAAACGATTTTACTATTTTATAATGATTCATGGATTTTCAATTTTTGGCTATTTTCCACTTCTAAGTATTAGTTTCCTCCCGCGTCTTTGTTAAATGTATGGCTATTCTAATGGATGGCGAAGTTGAAGTTCTGGAGATGATCTTCTTGCAGGGGGTTGTAGGGAATAAAATAAGTCAAGAGACTAGTTATAAACCAGTGAATGGTTTAATATGATAGGTATCTGGTTTGGGCTAAATCAGGATAAGTTTATTTGTGACAAACAAAAAAACTTTGTGAGGGAATTTTAGGATTTTGGATTACTATGATTGTATACAAGATAAAATTTGTTAGTAAACCATCGGCATCTTATAGCGTTTGTTAAGATTCCAATTTTAAAGCGATCCATTGTCTGATTACCAGAAAATAGCAGATCCTGATTTATTAGCATATTATTTACTTAAGATTGATGAATTAATTGCCATTTCTATTGAGATTATTTTATTAGAATACTAGTTTCGAATGCTAAACATTCATCTTCAGTTCTGAAACATAGACAATTTTCAACACATCAGTACGACGTTACATAGATTATATACACTAAAGTTTTCAAAAATGTAAGACAAGTAATCAAACATCAGTACTCACCTCAGGAGATCTAACAGATATTAGAAATATATCCATCGTAAAAAGGGGAAGGGGCAGGTAGGTTAAATTTCTGGGCTTTAATGTGGAATTTCCAGTCATTTAAACATAAATCTGGATCGGTTTAAAACGATTTTATTATTTCTAATGATTCATAAATATTCAATTTTAGGCTACATTCTACTTAATGTAGTATTTTTACTCCCGAGTCTTTATTAAATTTATGGTTATTTAAATTTAGATGGATAGCGAAATTCGAAATTATCGAAACAGTCATTACATTTTAGTTCGTATACACCGCTTTTTTGGAAAGGGTTTATTTTGTATTTAGGTGAAGTATGATGACATAGGTTTATCTGTTTTAAATGAAGGGTTTAAACCTATTTTTTAAAATTCCTTCAAGACTTTCGTTGATATTAGGCCGTAATATGGTATCTAAATATATTTCTTCGGGGTATCTTTATCCTCCGAAGGTGTTATGTATATATTATCCATGGTTTTTTTATGGATTGGATTCTGTTATTGAGTTTTTTTTTTTTTTTTTTTGTTTATTTAACGTCGCATCAACATTACAAATTTATTGCGACTATATAGTGTATATGGTTTGGATTTCTTTGTTATAATTTTGATCATTTAACGTTATATTTAAAAGGCAGTAAATCGTGCTATGAAAGGCTGCGGGTTAATGTCTTGGTGGTCTCTTGGCGTTATTTATTTTAGCATATTATTTATTTTGTTCAAGAAAGTCTTTATTTATTTGATGGCTTTGTAACGCATTTACCAAATGCTAGAATTTCAGAAAACTAGGCTATTCGAACATAATTACCCACTCCACGTGCCGGGATACCCAACTTGAACAACTCTGAGGAATGGGGGTCCTGCGGTTTTTACAGGAAATCGGGAAATAGTTTAAATGAAGTTAGATGGAGGGTGAGCATTATAAGTGACTAGGGAGCGATTCGGACTGTGATTGCCTAGGGGTGGGGAAATATTAAATCACCGGGGAAGGGGGCGTTGGATGCTAAACGGAGCAAATGGCGAAGGAAGCCGCTACTGCACGCCTGGGACCGATTGCGGTAATTGCCCCTATACACCACAACTCTCCGCCCTAGGCAAATTGAGTGGGTGCCTGTTGCATTGTCAAACAAACCCTACAAATGTTAACACCAATCATTTCAAAGCATTAAATTATAATCAAGATATTTTAGCAATGTATCAAGGAAGAATTGCGATTTAAAAAAAATAACATAAAAAATAATCTTAATTTATTTATAAGGAGTTTATTCTGTCATTGATAAAATCTTTACAAACAGATTATTTTTTCTTCCTAAGTGTTAAAACTTTTCCTGAACTTTTATTGCTTGTAGATTAGCAATACTAGGATTAGCCGGCTCTTCAAGATTCGTTCGTAGAAAGTTATATTCGAATTTCGTAATATTCGGACGTGCAATTTTCAACATATTTTTTGTACTTTTAACCACCTCACTGCAACGCTTAAGTGTATAGTCCATCCAATCGATCTCGTATCCAATCCTTACAATCCAAAATCCTTCAAAAAAACCCCCAATGCTCCTTACTTCGTGACCAATAAACTTATCCATTGTTTCATATATAGCAGAAGATGGAATTAAGCGTATTATTGTTATAGGACCTTATATGATCTTATTTGATTTACTGATTTTCCAGTTTTTCCCCTGTATTTAGCTTTAGCCATTTTAGTTGATGCAATTTACGCTTCTGTAACATATATAACTGAAAACATTTTAACAAATGCCTTTTTGGCAATACTTGTAAAATATTATTAATAATTTTTTTTTTTTTTTTTAAAGTGCAATTATAGAATCGACTCTAAATTATTGCCAGCTATATTCTATGATAATAGGTTTAATGTTAAAATCTGGCTAAATATTTATTCCATTCCTCATTGAAATCAGACAACTGAGATCTTTGACCATTTTAAACGTATTCATTTGTTATGAAATCGTTCGTTTAATTTAGACGAAGATCGGTACCCTGTAGTGACAAGCACCATGGCACATCAGCTTTAGCGGGTCGGAAATTTACCTGCAAGTATTTTTATCTGGTGTATACTGGATTAAGGGAGCGGTTTGTGGCTATCTCGGATGAAAGGAACCGCGCCCTGTCATCGTAGCCGCCGGATAAGCCATCTTATCGGTGCCGGCTCAGCCTATCATCTCTTGTACACCAGCCGACCTCTATACCAATATTCCCCTCCTATTGTTACCAAACAAGATCACTAACAGATAAGCATATAATTAAATATGATCACAAAAATTGATATTAATTCGTGTCATCAGCTGCACTGTAAATACGTCTTGAAAAGTGCATACAGATATCCATTCCATATTGTGAAGTCATAGCGTAATAAAACAAAAAAATTCTTTCATTGACTATATTTTAAATTTTACGTCGAGCCCGATAAAAAAGAAAATCAAAAGGATTTCTCAAATAAGGTAACCTAGGTGCCGGTCCCCATTGAAGGTTACATTATGTTTATTGCTCCTGTAAAACCCAACATGAAAGATGTTTTACCCATGGCCTAGTTAGTCAAAACAGAACTAGTGAACGTTTTTAAGGAACACGTAGTTGACGCTTTAGCTCTGTTGATATCTGGTCGACCGGCGATAATTAATTATTTTTTATCCTATTTTAAATTGTATTTATTTATTCCAAGGAACCAATATCGGATTGTAAGAATCGTTTACTTTCGAAAAAAGGGTGAACCAAAAATATATTTTAGTATGTTGTCAAGAAAAACTTTTTTTTTAAATTTATTTATTGTTATTTGTGCATAAGTACCTGTTTTTATATATGACTCAAACCAAGCTGTCTAAAACAATGCGTTTTTTTAAAAATAAATATCGAAGACCTTTTTTGAATTCTCATCAATATTCAATTAAGTGTCCATTTCCAATATAATTTGCATTTATTACAGATATGACTACTTACTTATTAATGGAATGGAGAGAATAGTGTGGGGGGGGGGGGGGGGATACTGACAATACAAGGAGAACGAATGGCGTGCACATTTAAATCTTATATGGGATGTTGATCTGGATACAATATGACAAAATTTTCTAGATTATTAGCAAAAGTACTGCAGTTCTGATACTCATATTTCTAATGAATAATTTTCTCTTGTCTGTTCATTTTTTGTGACGTTTATCCATATTCACAAAGTAACAGTTTATCACATACAATAATACAGTAGACTTGTGAGCTTAGAAATTTTGGTAGATATTTTACTCCTCGATCAACACAACATAATAAGAATTATTCAGAATCTAATATAGTTGTCCTAATCTGATCATAATTCACTATATTCTATGTATGAAGTTGTATTAAAATATATTTAAAATAGCAAACAAGTTTTCGCTAATCAATAAATTTAATTAATTATAATTTTGTCAGCAGGTAGAACCAGAACAAAAGACAAATACAGAGTGGTTTACACTGATCATCAAAGGCTAGAGTTGGAGAAGGAGTTCCATTTCAGCAAATACATTACCATCAGACGAAAATCTGAACTGGCTTCATCGCTTGGTCTCTCAGAAAGACAGGTATGTAAATCATCTTATATAGTTATTATTTATAATTACCTACAATATATTTTAGTCTCCAGTCGCTCTCCTCCAGTCCCTTACACCAAGGGTCTTGAGGACTGTTTCAACAAAATCTTGTCTTTCCTCCCTCTTTCTTCCCCCAGGATATCCAATCACCATAAGCTTTTTATGTGAAACCGTCATCTGTGCAATGTTCAGCGACCAATTCTTCCATTTCAAGGAAAGAAAAAATCACACTTAATATAATTTTTTTATTTTATTTTATCAGCTCATGAACTTTGTAGAGAATCTGTTTAGCTGAGGGAAATTATCTAGTTCAACTACTTTATGGGTATATTTCCAAATTGTTATCAACAATTCATTTGTAACTTTTTTTTATTCATTTCCAGTCATCTGTTTTAAATAAAAGAATCTTCCTACCCTTGCACCATTACCGGTTTACCTTTTTATTGTATTCCCATTTCATGCATGGAGCTCTGTTAATATCTTTTCAAACAACCATGTAGAGAACCATCTTCAAGAACAGACAATGCACATCATCATCCTTGCAATCATATCCTAAGATAACTCCTTCAAGTTCAAGTTTCCTCCTCTTCATTTTTTGCCGACTCACACCACTTTCAAATTAATCCTAATCTAGTTTCATAACAGACTTACAGTGTAGTTCTCTTATTGGAAATTTCATTAGATTTTATTAGTATTTATTTTCATCTTATGCTGATCTTAGTTAAATAATGTTATTGCAAGCAATAAGACTTTAAGGAATACTTTCTATTTTCTCCCAGGTCAATGTAATTTTCTTTAAATTCAATTTATCGAAACCAATAGTTAATTAACATGTCAGTATCGCTTCATTTTACCTGTCTCTTGTTTTTGAGATATTTATGGTTCAGTTTTCCCAAATAAATACAGGAATGGTTAAATACTTTTTCTCATTGAAAAACAGTGTTTGCCTGAAAGTGACCATTGTTGCTATCCACTTCTCTTTTTCTCTCTCTCTCTCTCTCTCTCTCTCTCTCTCTCTCTCTCTCTCTCTCTCTCTCTCTCTCTCTCTCTCTCTCTCTCTCTCTCTCTCTCTCTCTATCTCTCTCTCTCTATCTCTATCTCTATCTCTATCTCTCTCTCACTCACTCACTCACTCACTCACTCTCACTCTCTCACTCTCTCTCTCTCTCTCTCTCTCTCTCTCTCTCTCTCTCTCTCTCTCTCTATATATATATATATATATATATATATATATATATATATATATATATATATATATATATATATTTTAAACAACTATTCGGGTTATAGGGCCTCCTATATATTTAACAATATTTTGTTTAAAAAACTATATGCTTTATTACATTTTTTTTTCTTTTCACCTCATTATTAACGTTTTGACCCCTTTTTTAAAGGGATCCTCTTCTGAACTGTAAAAATTCATAAATATCTTTCCTGACATTGGCACTCATCCAGTTAGTAATAATATAAAATTTGAGAGATACATACTAAAAATTAGTACCCCAAAACTCCAGGCCAGTAAGCTACTGATTATATAAATATAGGAGTGTATACTGTGCATATACTGTCTACTCCTACTTCCTTCATAGTATGTTTGTTATATTTAAATTTAAACTTTATACAAGGCAGCTTAAGACTAATTTATTATATCTGTTTATTATTATAACATAATATGTCAATGTGTATTGTTTTTTGTTTTTTTAGATTGTTATTTATTATATAGATATAATTCCTATTTCACTTTGTATACATTTTTAATATTTCAAAAATGCTTACAGGTCAAAATATGGTTCCAAAACAGAAGAGCGAAGGACAGGAAACAAGTAAAAAAAATGGGAGAAATGGTACATAAAGAAAAAATGCAGCAATTGGCACTGATCTAGCAATAAAGTCTAGATCCATCATATTTTTTAAAACTGTAAATGTGCATATACTGGCGTTATATACAAGTATCACAAATAGCTGCCTTCTCATTAATTTTTTTTCCCTCTAAAGTATAAAGAGATTAAGAGGTGAAATTAAGAAGAAAAAATAATTTTATATTATGTAATATATAATTGTAATTATCTCGATGATGATGAAAATGTTGTTTATAATTTAATTTTAAGATAAAAAGATATTAAATAAATTTTAATCATTATAGTTACAATTTGTTGATTTATCATATATATTAAAGAATTCTCATGTGATACTGAATTTGTAGATTAAATTATTCATAAAACAAATGTAATTTTATTAGCAATACAAAAATTGTTTTTTGTTATTGTTTTAACTTTAAATTGACACAAACTATATATATATATATACAAACAAATTACTGGTAATTTATTCCTATTATTTTGTTGGCAATAGTATCTGGTTTTATGTATCATTCTCATTAAGTTTATATTACTTGTGAGATTCAAGGAACTATAAGTTTCTCATTCTTATTTCTTGTATATTATAATTATATTTATAAAACATAAAATAAAGTTATATTTTTGTGGTTGTTAACACGTAATTATACACTTATATGGTTTGTGTTATGTCAATCTATATAATATATATATAAAAAAAAATCACAAAATAATTAAAAAGCTGTATATATCAACTTATTATATGTATAACTATACATATATAAATTTAAGATGTAAATATGATTTGAGCTTAATTTATACATTCTTTAACTACATAAATAGGCCAATATGCTTTACTTCCTATATTAGTTAATTGTAATATGTTTCAGCTTTGTACATTAACAATGGCACTGGGTTAGTGTCAGTCTACTTTATACTGTAATACACAAACAATTGATACACACTAAGTTATTAACAATTAAAGCAATGTAGGAATCAAACCACTGTAGTACACTTTTATATTTAAGAAAAAAATGTTATAGACATACATCTGGAAATGAAATATATATAACTATGTAAATATATCAATTGTTTTTTTAAATATTAAATAAGTGTTATAAAACTTGTTTTTTTTATTTATTTTTATCATTTAACTTCCTATTTTTACATTTAAAATACACTTAGTTATATAAGCTAAAGTGCCTACAATTGATTATAATCAATTATTATTATTATCAATAATTATTATTAATAAAAATTAAATATTTATTAAAGAATATTTTATTATATCCTTTTTTTGGTAAATATGACTGCGCAAAAATACAAAAAGTAAATACCCAGAACTGTAAATTAATCTCATGTCAATAACTTATAAACTAACCATCAATATGTATTGTTGCTAAAAAAGTGCACATGTCAGTATAAATTCTGCATTTGAGGTCCCTTGGGTATCGCCTTTCCAGATATCTCGTAAATATATGAGGATTGGAAAGAGAAGCAAGTTAAAAGACGAGTGGATACAAGAGGGTATGATAGGTAGGTATTTGGTTTAGCCAGATCAGCAATATGTGGAACATCACGGATCATTACGGATATTTTTATTTGCGATGTAATAAGGAGCATCCAGGATTTTTCACGGGATTTTGGAATGTTTAGCCCAAAGCTCATCTTTGTATGTCCAAATAAGCCTAATTAATCCCATGTAATTAAAAACTTCCAACTTTTGTCCATTAAATGTAAGATAAGAGTTTGTAGAAAGCTGTAGGAAACGGCGAGCAGTTTCTTGTCCTTTATCTTGTATAATGTATCTGATATAATTCCACAACTGTTAGTAACATCATAGTAAAATTTCATAAGTTACTATGGATTTAAAAACATTAAAGAGGATTTAAGATAGGAAAAGGAGTGGTATAAGATATGGTGCACATATAATAAACACACACACACACACACACACATATATGTAATGTGTATAAAAAATTAGTTCCATTCCAATAGACCAATCAATTTAAATTGAATCAAATTAAATTGAACAATATTAATCGTGATATTAACATGTTTAATAACTTGAAATTTTTTTTCAAACATTCAAATTTTTTCGATTCATAAAATCTGTCGCCCAGGGCATGTGCCCCCCCCCCCCCCCTCCCTTCTCAGCCCTAGTTCCGGCCCTGAAAACAAACCAGAAATTTAAAAAAGTCGATTTGGGCATCATTATCAGCAATTCTCTTCTAATTATGTCTGATTTATTATTTTTTATAATTAGTGTTACTAATTTTTTATTGTTATTTCAAAATTGACCGGTCAAATTAAATACTCAGACAAAGCTTATGACGCGTCGTAAAACAACTTTAAAACGATGCATTGTAGTCCGAAATAGCCGGTTTGGCAAAAAAAATTACATAGCAAAATACATACCAATTTGGTTTTTTTTTCAAGAACCATGTATAAATAAAGAAACCGTAATATCTGATATATAAATGATATATTTAAAAGAAAACTGAAAAATCATTTACTTTATAAGATTAAAAATGTTTATGTAAATGAATATAGATTTGTTAAAAACAAATATATTTTTTCATAAAATTTATTTAATTCATAATCATTAATTAAGTAATTATTATTAATTATTAAAAATTGAATTAAGCATTAGTAATTGTGATATTATCATTTTAAAAAGGTTTTTAATAACTTATTATTTGTTTCATTAACATTTCGAATTTTGCCACCGGGGGCACGTGCCCCTTCCGCCCGCCCTAGTTTTTAATATTTTTAAAACATCAGTACGTAATAATGAATGTAAAAAAGATACTACGACAAAAGACAAATGGATATATTTAGCTACTTAGTAAATACATAAACAAAGTATAACAGTAGGAAGGTGAATAATATTGTTGATAAATAAATACCTTAAGTATAACGATTAAATAATACATTGCAATAAAGTAGTAATAAAGATTAAGGCATAAACCTAACATTAAAATTAATTTAATTATAAACTGAAAAGTACACAGTGGAAAGGAAAAGACAAAGGGAGTAGATATAAATTATGAGAAAAGTTATAGTGAACTATACATTTAAAAAAAAAAAAAAAGATTGATCATTTAATAGATAAATAAACAATGAATAAATAGATAGGGTGGGGAAGGAAAATAAAAGATTAATAACCAAGTATGTAACTTATTCAGCGCGGTGTCGCTAATGAAACAATGGCATTACGTTTAAATACGTAATAAAAGAAGGAAAGAGCACTCTAGGAGCAGTGAAATAAACTAAAAGGGCATCTCCCCTCCCTTTTAGTTTATTTATTTAGGGGATGGAGAAGTTTAGTGGAGAATTTACTTTTTTTTTTTTTTTTTTTTAATTATTAGAACATATAGAAATTCTTGATGGTGGTGAATACATGTTAGTGCGGAATAGTTCCTCCTCTGGGCTGGATCGCAGTCTCAGATGTTTTCTCCAACCTCTCTTTCTGATTTCACGTCGCACTGTGGGGCCATTCGTGAATCTAGCGCGATAAAAGTCTAAAAATTAAGTTTAAAATGTTAAAATGGCTAAATGTTGGAAAACATGAAACGAAGTGAATCAGGCTGAGGCAATGTCAATAAAGCAGTTCAATGAATAACGAACTAATACCACACCACTCAGTCTGTACGATTCAAGAATTAAGTTAACATTCTTTCAAGCACTCGAGAGGGAACATCGTAATAAGTTTTCTTATTTTTTCATATTTTACGATGAATTGCATTCAAAATATTCGGTATTAGTACATTTTATTTTGAATTTTACGGTATTTTAGATATCCAGCCGGTACGCCAATTAAAAAGTTCACAAGTAAAAAAACATATTCATGTTTTAATCTGAAACTTTTTACGTAGGTGAACGTAGATCTCAAATTATGGTTCTGTGTGTCTGGGGACACGTAATTTTAGTGAATATATTGCATTTGGCTGCCCGTTTTTGCCCGTTTATCAGTAGCACCAAAAATTGTGTTTTAAGCTGAGTACTCTCAGTAGCGCGATTGGAATTGGCTGAAGCGTTCCGGGCTGGAGGTTTCAATTTTAATAATTCCCAGGAAAAAAAAATATATCTGGTCAATTATATAATTCAAAAATTTGCAATTGGGCAACTCACAGAGGATGTCCAAAAAAGGCAACACAATGAGATAAAAAGATACAGGGAACATTTTACTTGGAAAATGTCTCGCACAATAACCAACACTGACATTATAAATAATTTGTTTATTTCGTCTGATCCTTTAATTAGCTCATACAGACCACTACCAGAAAAAAAATACGACTTTCGGTAATAGTCTATTCAATTTGCTTGTTATATCAGACGCAGATACGAGTATGGTACCCTTACTTAGTTGACAAGATAATGGTGATAGTGATAATATCAATCTAAGATGACAAATCATTATAGACTATAATTTTCTTTTCAGTTTAAAACAATATAATGTGTTAAAGTTCTGCTTGCTTTAAGATAAAAATTAAGTATTAAAGTTTTAAAGCTTATAGTTTGATAACACACTGCCCTGATTTATATATATTATAAATTCTATTTATTTATTACTGAACAAAATTTCAGTGAAATTGTAAGTTGTTACAGAGGTGATTTTCCAGTCATAATATTGACATTATAATAATAAAGTAGGTATATTCATTTTTTTTTAAATTCAATTTATATAATCATCGATAAATCAATAAATGGGTTTGTGAAGTTTTTTTTTTTCTAATAAAACAACAAATCACAAATAAAATTTTAAATGTTTTATCAACCTTTCAATAACCTGGTTCTAATCATTTCAAGTTGTTCTGGATGAGAAAAAAAAATACTAAATTATCCATACGATCGCTTTCAGACTTTTGTCCCGCTAGATTCACGAATGGCCCCACTGTGAGTCGCTAATACAGAAGCCAATGGCAGACTGCCTGTTTAATAGATTTGTTGGTACAAACCGTTTGGAAATCAGGCGTTGCAGTGATACAGGTCCGCGGAAACGTAAACCTGGTTTAGATCGGCCATGATTCAGCCAAACAATGACCAAAAAATAATTTACAAAACATAGTGGTCACATATCACAGAATTATAATTGATGGATTAATTGCCACTTCTATTGGAATTATTTTATTAGAATACTAGTTTCGAATGCTAAACATTCATCATCAGTTCTAAAACATACAAAATTTTCAACCCTTCGCCACCATGTAACATTGATTATACATACTAGAGTTTTTAAAAATGTAAGAAAAGAAATCAAATATTGGTACTCACCTGAGGAGATCTAACAGATATCAGAAATATATCTATCATAGAAGTGGGAAGGGGATAGGTAGGTTAAATTTATATATTCTAAATATATAATTTTAAGAAACATATTTTGATACCATATTACGGCCCAATATCCACCGAAGTCGGAAAGGAATTAAAAAAAAAAAAAAAAAAAGGTTTATATTCTGCATTTAAAAAAGATAAACAATACTCATATTATCTCCCTTCACCTAAAGACAAAATAGACCCTTTCCAAAAAATCGGTGTATACGAACTAAAATGTAATAACTGTGAAGCTAAATACACGGGAAAAACTGGACGATCGGTAAATCAAAGAGTAAAAGAACACACAGGAGCATATAGAATAAAAATAGACAGTATATTTAACTATATAAAGATGTAGGTAGTTGAGGTATGCAGTCATAGATACACAGCAGTTTAAAATAAATTTTAATTTATTATGCCGACGTTCCGACTTCCGTTGCAGCCGTTGATGAAGGCTTGCGACTAGGGTTGCCATCTGTCCGGCTTTTTACGGCCGCGTCCAGCCTGTCCGGCATTTGATAGGCTTTTTCGTCTTCTCGTTGAAAGTAACAATTTTATGGCGTGGCGGCAATGCGACTGTGTTCAGATCTTGGAAACTCCTTCTCCTTTTACCTTTTAAACTACGCACTCGCGCGCAGTTTTTTTCAGCATTAGAATCAAGTACCACAATCAGTTCTTCTGTTTTCTGCATTATTCAGTCAGCGGAGACCGAATTTTCGGTGAGTTAATTTTATAATTTCTTTTACGTTGCAGTATTATGCTATTTACAAACCTCAAATACAAGTAAAACATAGATCATTTTCTTTCTGAACTCACTATGTCGAAAAGAAAATGTATATTTTCTGATACCCTACAAAGTCAGTACAAGATGTTTAAATCTGGAAAAATCCATGGTATGCAACATTTTTTATTTGTGATCAAGTAATTTCAATAGGTAATAAGAACAAAGCTGACTTAGAAAATCATTTAAAAACCGAAAAACATAAAATGAAGATTCGTAGCACAGCATCTACGTCAAGAATAGATTCTTTCATGGATTCAAATTCATTTTTCAACGAAGCGTTAGGGCCTGCAGAATTTTATGATATGATTTCTAAGGAAAACGACGTTTTGGATAAAGTAGGTGAAAAACCAACATACAGCTAAGAATTTGTGGATTTTTCTTATTTTTAGAAACATTTGAAATTACTTTATAATTGGCTTTTCAATTTTAATCTTTTTGTTTTCTCTTTAGAAGAGTGCATATATTTTTATATTTGTATGATGAAAACTTTTAGTATACTGCCAAAGTTGAGTTGTAATTTTTTTATTTTTGTTTTATATAACTGAAGTCTATAGAAGACTGAAAATGTTTCTGGTAGTTATTAATTTTAATGGCATATATAAAAAGATCAAAAGATTAAGGATAGGACTATAAATAAGTGGTTAATGTTATAACTAAAAACTTTAAACTGTATTATAAATTATGTGATATAGCTTTGATTAATTAAAAATTGTATGTAAATTATATTGACAGAGTTTTTTATTATTGAAGTTATTTCTAACTTCAAAGACATACATCCGGCTTTATAAAAGGTATGTTTGGCTTTTAAAGATAATGTCCGGCTTTTGTGGCAAATGTCCGGCTTTTGTATTTTAGGAGATGGCAACCCTACTTGCGACGCAAGTCGAAAAGTCGGCATAATACATTAAAATTTACTTTTAAAAGCTGTGTATCTATGACTGCATACCCCAACAACCTACATCTTAGTCAACTAATACTCCATCAATATTTATTTATATGTTTCAGATATCAGTTAGATCTCCTCAGGTGAGTACAATATATGATTTCTTGTCTTACATTTTTGAAAACTCTAGTATATATAACGGAGCATTGTGCTGATGTGTGGAGAGTTTTGTGTGTTTTAGAACTGAAGATGGATGTTAAGCATTCGAAACTAGTATTCTAATATAATAATTCCAATAGAAGTGGCAATAATTCATCAATCCTAATTGTATTGATCCTTCTATACCATCATGCGTACCTCAAGTAATATCATAGGGTTCGTTTGGAACCACCTTAAGTTTATTGAAACGAATAAGGCATCGTGCTGTTTTCACATGAATCAGATTGCAAGTAGTATATACGGATGAAAGTTTACAAAATGCTTCATGGACGGACCCCCACTGGAAGGGCTCAATTTGAAGATAGGGTAGAGATAATGTGGAATAAAGTTTCTTTGACGGCGAGTTCCAAATGTTCCGCAGGCCTTCTCTAAATACTGAGTAGTGTCAGATGGAATATTGCAAGTATTCCTGGCACTTTTGGACCATTTATTAGTAGAAATCCCGTTTTCATGAACATATGCACAAGGGTAGTTTTGCAATCCTTCAAAAATGAGGATATGCGGAGTCGGTCAGCAGATAGCACGAATTTAAATCCAATAGAATACATGCGTGACGAGCTTTGGAGGTGTGTAAGACGATAGGTCGATCTTCCAGCACAGTGGCATGGAGGATATGGATCAAAAGGTTGTGGCGCACCCTTGAGATTGTGATTTTATGCACAGATAATTAAGTACAAATCTATCCTGTACTAAAATGTATTTGTCGCAGTCCATAATTTCTATATAATTAAAAATAAAAATAATTTTTTGAAATGGGTTTTCATTATTCATTTATCATTATTACCAAAAAGGTCTAATGCACAATGGTCAGTACTTAACTTGTAGCGTTCGTTTCTCAGGTTCATGGTTAACTATCAACAGTTCGGGCACTTTCAAGCAGCCTGTTCTCAACAGTCCAATATAGGGTGTCAAAACAGCCTCCAAACGTTTTACACAATTGAAATTAGAAGTTTCATACTGTTGAATCTATTTTTTTTTTTTGGAATGTCATTCTTTTTTCTTTTTTTCCATGACAAATGACACCAAAAAATAATTTTTAGAGAAAAAGACAAAACCGACTTCAAGATTAAACCTACATACACAAACTTAACTAAAAAATAAAAAATAATATTTAAATGGCTTTAAAACAAAAACCATTAAATGAAAATCAATGAAATTATCGATACTTATATACCTATTCACAATTTATGACCAGTTATCTTTGGAGTCGGTGCCAGCCAAGAAGTGCAGTTTAATCCTGCCTTTACAATAAACTTTCGAATGGCCGGAGACAGCGGTGTGGCGGTGATGAAACAGTGGGAGGATCTTTACGATTACAATTTATTTTAAAATTCTGTTTGTTTTGGTTGGCACCGACTCCAAAAATAACTAATCATAAATTGTGAATAAGTATATAAGTATCGATAATTTCATTGATTTTCATTTAATGGTTTTTGTTTTAAAGCAATTTAAATATTATTTTTTATTTCTTAGTTAAGTTTGTGTATGTAGGTTTAATCTTGAAGTCGGTTTTGTTTTTTTCTCTAAAAATTATTTTTATTTTTCACTTTTTAGTGGTGAGTATATTTTTGTTTATATAGTCAATTCTCGATCTTCAAGCTAGCCTGAAAAATAGTTCGAGTTACTGAACAAAGACTTATCGAGGTTATCATTCCACTTACCTTCATGTAATTGGGAAAATTGAACACAAAATAGGAGTTGAAATCATTACGTATATTTTTGATCTTGGCGTTAATTTCAAAATATTTTTTATGGGACTACCTCTGAAGTATGCCCTACCGGTCTAAAACAGAATCATCAAAATTGGTTAAGAATTGACGGAGGTCATCAACTCATCTGTATTTTTTTTTTTTTTTATATGTTACGCGATTACTCCGTCAATTCTAAATCAATTTTGATGGTTATTTTTTAGATTGGTAGGGCATACTTTAGAGATAGTCCCATAAAAAATATTTTGAAATCAACGCAGCACTTTTTACTATAAATCAAAAAAACCGTTAATAAAATCACTTATAACCTGTTTTTTTTATTTTTCTTAAAAAGTGCTGCGTTGATTTCGAAATATATTTTATGGGACCACCTCTGAAGTATGCCCTACCAATCTAAAAAATAATCATCAAAATTGATTCAGAATTGACGGAGTAATCGCGTAACATACAAAAAAAAAAAAAAAAAAAAAAATACAGACGAGTTGAGAACCTCCTCTTTTTTGAAGTCGGAAGAAAATCGGCGAAATCGTTCAGGCAATAATCATGATTTGAGGTATAATTTTTTTTTTTTTTTTAACATATAATCAGTCACTATGTGCTATTCTTTCACATATGTTTACATCGAAGCATTTTCAGATAGAAAATATATTTTTTGGTATGATTCTTCAAAATATTTTTCCACAAATTAATTTTTTTTTATTATTATATCAGCTTTTAATAATTTTACAACAAATACGCAAGTTGAGGAAAATTTTCGTGTGGGCTTAGTCCTGCTACTAAGTTTTATGCAAATACTCAGGGAACAGTAGCTATTAATATAAAGATTTAACATTTAATTTTTTTTTTTTTTTTTTTTTTTTGCGGCGCTTTGTAACATACAGAAATGAATGGATCAGCGCAAATTGACCGTAAGACGCAATGCAGCGCGACTAGCGAGACACGACCATTTCTCACGCCACGCGTCTACCAACCTCAGGTACACTCTTCCGCCCTAGTGCAGTTAGTTTTTCTTGAACAGTTGTGAATCGGGTGGTTCTGAAGTAATTTTAAATTGTCCATGGGTTTTTCTTTTAGAAAAATAAAAGTTATTAGAAGATTTCGGTTTCTTGGCTGTCAATTAATGTACTAAAACTTCATATGCACAAACTGAATCAGATTCTGAGCTTAAATCAAATAAATATACATAGTTTTATTCTGGTTTCATTCACTCTTAACTTTCAAATAAGCACAACTTTTATTAATGAAATCACGTGTCCACTGGGCGAGAGTCAGAGAAAAACTGTGTGGCAATATGCTCTCCTCAACATTACGTGAGTGGCACAATCGCGTCATGCCACGTCGGGCTGTGCCAGACGCGCCTTTCCTAAGGGTCTAAAGGTCATTTTCTTTAGCCATTCCTTCATCCAAATTCTTAGTTTTTTTCAGGGGGGGGGGAGGATTTCGTAACATGATCATCTTAGAAATCTCTTATACATTTATTTGAAGATAATGTATGTGTAAATTTCAAAATTGAACCAAACACTATATTTCTAGAAAGGGTCAATAAAAAAAAAATCATACAAAAATTATAAAAACAAAAAAAAATATATCAAAAAAAGTAATAAGGAGCAAAATAATTGAATATGCTCTTTTAAATATTAGAAAATATCATATACTTTTCTGAAAAAACGCAAGCTGTAATTACATAGGTGTCTTTACCAGTCAGTCTTATTAATAGTTTACTCAAAAAGTTATTTCTTAGAACGCATGATCATGTTAACATAGTAAAGTATAGATCTGTCAGCAAACAGTAAGGAATTTATGGACATTATGTAGATTGTCATCAAATAGATGTAATCTTAGTCTGATTTTTTAATCTATGGTCCTGATAAAATTTTATACTAAATTATTTAATTTCCTTTCAATATGTATACATTGAATATTAATATCTTATTAATCAATGTATCAAAACCATTTGATTTACTAATGAAACCAAAACTAGAAATGTAATATTTTATAGAAAATGTACAACATATTTTTCTTCTGTAGATGACCATCTGCTGCAGCAGATATATCTCCATAGATATAGGACTAATAGCGCAATTTCAGTCTTGAAGATATTTCGAATGGGTAAATCTACGATATTAATGAAGGGAGGAGGGTCCAAAGGATTATGATTTACAAAGAATTACCAAACAATTTTAGCCAATACCTCAAATTAGTGTGTCAGGCTAAGGATCTTCAATCTTTAAGCTCAGATTTTCCAAAAGTCCTAGTCCTCAACGGCGATGATAAGCAAGCAATCCATGGCCAGGTACCAATTATGACAATAATAAAATATTTTAGAAAACTTGTATTTGTAAAATATACAAAATATAGGAATAAATGATCAAATGAATACTATTTAATTGTAGCAGTTATACAAAAATTTTGTATTTTCAGAGTAAGCAAAGATACTGGAAGTGGAGAGGGTATGGACAGTCGTTAAACTTGATACAACAAAAAGAAAAATTATTTAAAAAAAAAAAAATAATTTCATGACTTTCTTCCACCATTATTTTCTTTTTTACTTTTCTAGCAAAAATGTAATCATGGATTGTATAACAAAGTACAGTATATCACTATTGGAGCAATTTTTTCTCTCAAATAAGGAAAAACAAAAAGATATAGAAAATAACTAGAATGCATAATATTTTACTATATACAAAAAAATATCAATACAAAAGTTTATTTATAATTATATTAAATTTTATACTGAAGTCTCGTTGTTATCAGGAACTATTTCTGGATCATCAATTTTTTCCAACTTATTTTCGTGTAATTCACGACATTTATCTCTCGTCTTAAGGGGAGTACCTCTTGGGCTCATTTTTCTGCTTCCTGCATATGGTTTCAATAAACGTGCACTAAAAAACAGCAAAAGAAGGATTATATAATCTATAATTACATAGGATCTCCCTATATACAAATATAATCTAAATTTCATAAGTCACATGATTATAAAAAAGAATTATTGAATAACTGAAGCTGAAACTAAACTTCTCAATAGAAATTTTACAGAATATATAACAATGATAAAGTTTATGAATTAATTTTAAAATATCACTACGAATAATATTATATTAGCACTAAGTCCTTTAGCTTATTTAAGCATAAAGGACAAAAGTGATTTTACAACCAAAACTCATCAGTAAATGTAGTAACTCCTTTCCAATGGAGTCCACCCCTCCTAAAAGGAGTCTTTTCAGTGAAGCAACTGTTTCACTTAATTGGTGATTAAATATCCTATACTATATAATTTAAATTAAAATACACTATTTCAATTAACAATTATTTGCATTGAGATAAAAAAAAAAAAAAAATGAAATTATAATAATAAATAAACTTGACCCTGAATTTAATTAAATCTATTTCAGTCCAGAAGAACTTGTACTACCATTTATCACATAGGAATCACTACTCAATACTGGTTGATTAACCCATGAGTTAATGTTATGGAATCATTTCTAAGAAAATAAGCACATTAAGATCTAGAAACTGTTGACAGATGAAAGCAACTGATCATTAAGAAGAACTTGATACAAAATTCAAACAACAAATAGTTAAAATTTTAGAAATATAAAAATTAAAATGAATTATTAACAAACCATAACATAATAGTGGACACATAAATTAGATATGACACCCACAGAACATAGAACCGACTATTTTTTTTTTCTTTACAGTAAAAGCATGCAATATGTTTATAATCATACAATTTTATAAAAATTCAATTAAAGAGAAAAAAAAAATTTCTTTGGATAGTTTTTATACAATTTCGATTGGACAATTGATTTGGTAATGGAGGTAATAATTTATGAATAACATCTCAGTAATTTCTCTTACTTGATAAGAGTGATTTTATAGAACATTAATCACCCTCATCGGCCACCGTTCGTTTCCCCTCCCGTTACATTCATTTACAATTAACCATATTTACATGTCTCATGTTCTTATTATAGAAATAGCGCTGTATGTAACTATGCAAACCAGACCATTGTACTACATTGTGATACAACTCTGTTATTCTTATGGGACAATACGCCCCAGAATAAAGATTATTTTTTCATTCATTATAAAATAAGGTGAGAACATTTAAAAGCTTTTTATCTGGTAATAAATGAAATCTATTTTTAAACAATATGTTCGCTATATATTTTATTATTTAAAAAAAAAAAGATTTTTAAAATATTTCCATTTTATCTACTGACTTTTTTTCACAGGACTGTAATTCATTTTTTAAAATACAAATAAGATATACGAGGTATACACAAACAAGAAAGTGATAACTCCATTTATTTAATTCAATTACTGTTTTAATTCAAGTTAAACAGAAGGTACAATGGAGACAGACTGATTTGTCAGAAATTTATCTTAATAGTAGCAAAATCATTACAAATTTTTTACATTATTTTGCAAAATTTTACAATTTGGAGTTACCCTTTTGTGCCAGTAGAAGTTTCATATGAGCTTTAAATTTATACATACGCATCCATCAATTTCAATAAAATTCTTGAAAACATTTGATATTCTTCATCACCGAAGTCAGCAGGATCATGACGAGCATGTTCATATAAATCACAAAATTGCTGAACTAGTCTTTGCCCAACCCCATTCAATGGAGCACCTAAAGTGTTTAGAAGGTATACTCTTAGATTGTCACTTGGGTGCCTATGTAAACTTGGATCTTGTTTTAGAATCTCTTTCTCTGTAAGAAAAACATTATAATAATTAAGATGACAAAGTTTTGTTCAGACAGATTATCTTGAAATATAAGACCTAAATTTTCATAATTATTTACTTAAAAGCAACATAGCACTTCGATACTACATAGTAAGATTTATCTATATTACATATATTTTCAATCCTTGAGATTAAATGATGAAAGGTAACCTAACAACAAGCTTGGAACTAGGGCAAGAGCAGGGGGGAGGGTATGTGCCCCCACAAACGATTTCAGGGTGTGGCAAAATTTGAAAAGTTTATAAAACAAAAATAATGAGCTATTAAAAAAGTTTTCAAAATAATAATATCACAATCAATGTTGTTAAATTTAATTTGATTTGTTTGCATGATTTATAAACTTTATTAAACTGTATACCAAGTAAATTCTTATCAGAAACATATTTTGATGGTGGGGGAGGGAGGAGGGAAAATATTATCCCTATCGCCCCGATAGAGGCGGCAAACTGATCTTTGCCCCTACTGACAAATCTCCTTGTTCTGGCCCTACCTAACAGGATTTTTTAACAAAAATATTTTTTAACAGGGTTATTCTACCAAAATATTTTGATTTCAGCGCAGATTAAATGAAAATGTAAGCATTAAAAACGAATCTTTTTGATTTGTTCACATACAAAAAAGATAAGGGATTTTAAGACAATTGCTACATGCTAAAAAAACCTCATGCTTATATAATAAAAAAAAAACTTTTTTTCTACTGCTTTAAGGAGGATCAAAATTTTGAGGCCATGATTTTATGTTTCATTTTGAAGCTGTGTATTCCAGTTTATCCTGGGGGATAGGAACTGACAGTGGGAAAGGCCAATGACAGATTCTCTGAAAAATAGCATGTTAAAGCTGGTTGCGTGAATTATCTACTAACTTTAAAAGCGCAAAATTCACACAATCTATTGTAGAATGGTTGTACTTCGTCAGAAAGCTTCACGGATGGGATGGGAAGAACTACTTATCAAATTTTTTAATCTTAATCGTATGAATGATATAGAAACTTATTAAAGATAAACAAAAATTCACTTTATATATACATAAAATCAAAATATAAACCAAATATAGATCAAATTACAGCAAAACATACCTAAAAGTTTAATGTCATCACATGCTTTGAGTCTGTAGTAAAATGGTGGAACATCTGAGCCAGGTGGTAATATATATCGGGACTCATTATCATTACTCAATGGCGGTTCATAAACTATTTTAGGAACTAGATCTATTCTTCTATGAATTTCTTTCTTCAGTGACTAACAGGAAAATAATTAAATAATATAATAAAATGAATAAAAAAAAAAAAAATTAAAAAATAAAGATTGACTTCATATTAAAAGTAATAATGTGAACTAAATATTCCAAAAAATTAATATTTTTCTCACAATAAACATCAAATAATTTATCCCTTTTGTACTCAACACCTGATTCTTTCAAACATCTGAACTAGAATGATTCCTTGACACATTTTTTTCAACATAATATCAATCATATGCCAATAGAGAGTGATGATTAGAGAAAAAGAGCACAATGATTAATGAGAGCTGGGTTATTGAAAACGTTATTATTAAGAAATAAATGTATATTAAAGAAATGGGTGCTTTTCATTTTTCACTAAAGTGTTACTTTATTTATACAATGCCATGAAATATTATTATTAAACTCAATCAAATCCCAATGATTTGAATTTTTTTTTTTTTTTTTACATAAATAATCTATATCGAACTATATGTCCAGCTATATCGAAAATCTCGCTGCTTCGAAATAAACCCTTGGCCCTTTGACATAATGCATCATCAGGATTGTACTGTATTAAACCTCAAAATAAACAAGGCATCAATTACAATGGGTTAAGGGAATCTAACAGTAGTTAGTAGGAATAGTGACAATTAATAAAAAAAAAAAAAAAATGAGTAAATTTATTATTGTTTTATTGGAAAGAAATTTATATATATATATATATATATATATATATATATATATATATATATATATATATATATATATATATATATATATATATATATATATATATACACTTCATTTTTATTTTGCTTTTATTTTTTACACTCCATTTTTATTATGCTTTTATTTTAACACTCCACATTTTCCATAATTCTTTTATCATTTTTTTTTTCAAATAAATGGATAAAATAAACAAATCTATGGTGGATTATCTCATTCAATTTTTTTTTTTTAAATCTAAGTCAAGTTCTAGCAGAGCAGAAGTAATATTATCAATTACTGAAGAATTAATTGCTGGGTAATTACTATTACTGAAGAATTAAACCAGAAATTTTCATAGGATATATAATATTTGTGAATCATAAAGAAAATAAATGCTAATATAGATCAATACGATTTATTGATCTGGGTTAAAGTAACATCCCAGGGTTCAATTACTAATTAACATTAAAAAAATAAAACGAAACAGGGGTTTTGAACAATTGAATTGGCCAATCTTATCTAATTGACTAAAAAAATATTAAAACCTTGTGAATACTTCTTCAATTTCTGATTTATAATAATATATTAAATGTAATTAAAAATAATCTTTATCAATAAGATTGGTGTAAATGAATAATGAAATGGTACTCTTGTCGTGATGAATTATATAGCTCTTAACTACAAAAAATAAGGTATATATTATAGTAATATGGGGAAACCAGGATGAGCTATAGAGTGGTGAAGGCAAGGCAATAAATTAAGAACTTATTAACACTCATAGAATCAAGGAAACCCTTAATTATAAAATGGCTTCAACTATACAAATAATTTATAATTAAATAATAATGAATTAGAAAGCACCAGGCAACTCAGTTTCTAGAAAAATTGTCATCTCATAATTATGAGTATGTCAAGAAATTAAAGAACAAACTAAAACAGGAGCTGAAGAAGTAATTTTCAGTCACTAACTGAAGATTATTGCATTCTACTGCTACAAACCAATATTTAAATGTAATTCGGTCATGGATCCAAGTTTAGATAGGTATGAATTGCTAAATCAGAAGAAAAACATGATAACATAGTTATGTTTCAATGCTGATACCCATTACCTTTATTGCACCATGACCAATAGGTACATGAGGTCCTCTCCTTGATCTTAATGCAAATCTCATAATTTGTCTTTTAGCAAATATAAATAATAACATTAAAGTTAGTACCCCTCCTGCTATAATAATCACGACAGTAGCCCCTGAAAGTTCTTCAACCATATCTCTAGATTTATTTATTTTTTTACTTTTTTTTTAACTTAGCAATGAAGGGAAATTATACAAACGTATAAGTATAGATAAAGGTATACATATGTGTGTAAATAAAAAATTAAGAACACCTAAGCTAAAGTATTTTAGAAGGTACTTCAGCACAATGCATTTTTGAGTATAAATGAAGAATTCTAAGGGACATTTGCATTATCATATACCTAACTTAATAAACAATTAGTATGCTGAACTATTATACGATTAAACTTTGTTTGGTAAACCATACAAAAATCAGCCCAAATGACTGTTACATCCAAAGAGGTAATTCTTGAAACAATAAAATTTTAATCAACTAGGAATTAAACTCTTTTGATATAAAGGAATGGAAATCATGGATATTTACACATTATATTCTAAACAACATTCAGTTCAAAATAATCAAAAACCACTATCCATTATCATATCTCATAATTAAATTAAAAAGAAAATCTGGATACGTCTAGCTCTAAATGTTAAAAGCAATTAGAGAATGTGTTATCCAAAGTTTCACTCAAAAGAATCGCAAACTCAAAAATTTTGGAAGTTCATCCAGAAAAGTAGTATTTTTCTTTTCAATTTTTTAATTTTATTTATTTATTGAAGGGTTCTACAGCTCTTGAAGAACCTTGGCCTCCTTCACAATTCGTAGCCACTCCTGGCGATCCTTGGCTTTTTTTTTCCATCTTCTGGTTCCCATTTTTTGGAGATGCTTTTCGACATTTTTAGCCACGTCACCCTCGGCCTCCCTCTTATTCGCTGTCCGTCAGGCCTGCCGTATAACATTCTCTTGGGAACTCTTTGTTCTGGCATCCTTTCAACGTGACCGAGCCACTTTAATCTTCCTTTTTTGGCGTATGTGACTATGTTGATGTCTTCGTAGAGTGTACTCAACTCTCTATTAGGGCGGATCCTCCAAATTCCTTCTTGAAAATCTGGACCAAAATTCTTTCTTAATACTTTTCTCTCCCATACCAAAAGGATTCTTTCCGTTTTCTTGGTGAGGGTCCATGTCTCACAGGTTACAATGGGACGGATCACAGTTTTATAAATAATTATCTTGGCTTTTCTTGATAGGTTCCGAAATTTTAACAATTTTTGTAGGTAAAACATGCACCTGCTTCCGCTGCTATTATTGTTTTAATTTCAGAAAGTATTTCGTTTTTGCTTGTCACCGTTGCACCTAAGTATTCTTTTCAAACATGCTTATAAATCCACAATAAACAAATATCGTCGAGAATAAACAGATTTATTGAACAAATGTTCAAACACACACTTCTTTAATTAAAAGAACAATTTTTTTTAGAAAAAGAAATAATATTTTTTATTTTTTAATAAATTGAAAATTTTAACTATTAATTATAACTATTATTGCCTCCTCTTGCTTTAATAACGGCCTCCATCCTTTTTGAAATACTTATTATACACTTATCGAATTAGTATCAACTCGGTAAGTGCCACCCAAAAAAATGCCACCCCAGAACATGATAGGACCCCCTCCAAAGGACACGTTTTCTTATACATAACACTAACTGTACTTTTCTCTAGACTAGGGCTACCCAAACGTTTTAGCTTCCAGACCTCTTTCACGGAGCAATATCTACTGCGGACTCCTCTTTCTCAAGTATTTAGATTTGATATATGTCACACTAAATTTATAGTTTCTGGTAAATAAAAATTTAGTTAATTAGTCATGCCATGCCTTATTATTAGCGGTAAAGGAGAATATCTCTTTGAAAAAAACCATTATATTAACAAACTCAACTTTATTTACAACACAAAGGTCAAATTGAGCAGAACGGAATCGATAGGTAGGTACAACTATATAGATGATTGAACAGAATAAATTCAAAAGTAATGATTTGAACATACAGCCAGCATTATTAATGGTAAGAATGGTTTTGTTTTAATGGGTACAATTTAGAAATATCTAGTTTAATTTTTGGTTACCGGGATCGGGAAAAAAAAGAAAAAAAAAAAAAGGACCAATTGGATTAAAATTACAAAAAAAAAAATTATAAAAAAAAAATAGAAAAAAAAAAGGAGGAAAATTGTTTTGTTGATGTGACATAGAGGACATTTACCTTTTCCTGTGAAGGTATGGAAATGTTCACCACCTGAAATCTCATCGAAATTGTAGCAGACACTCCATGAGTTATTCGATTGTGGCTTGCAAACGAAGCGTGACCAGGCTCATTTCTGGATACAGAACCAACTCCAGCAAGGATGAGCTGTTAGTCGACATCAGCCTTAGATTCTTTAAGAGAAAATTCTAGTAAATTTGATGCTCTCTTCTTTCCGCTAAGGGTTTTATCTACATTTTTCTTTCTTTCTCAATCTTCATTTTCTTGATGTTCTTTTTATAAAGATTTTTATTCAGGCAAGAAGCAAAATCAATCGCCTTTTTTTCAACACTGGTATCCAGGATAGGGGAACTGAGTTTCCCCTTGTAGGTGTACTGACAACCTGGCTAGGAGAACTGAGGTTCTCTTTTTAATTTCGTCGATTATAAAAGTCTGATTGTAAGTTTATATTATTTTTTTGCCGTTTTCTTTAGTAAAAAACTCAATCTATACTGATCAACACTCTCTCTCTCTGGCCCAACCAAATTAGCAAACGGCTATAGAATAAAGACAAACCAGGAACTATGGGACCTGTATGGGGAACCAGATCTAGTCTCCTGCATCAAAAAGGGAAGAATAAGATGGTTGGGGCATGTCCATCGAATGAATCAGGAGAGGCTCCCAAAGATGGTAATGGAAGGGCGTCCGGAAGGATTAAGAGGAAGAGGCAGACCTAGACTGCGGTGGCTGGACGATGTCGAGGCTGACCTTCGGCTCCTGGGGGTGGCGGAATGGAGAGAAGCTGCAGAGAATCGGTCCGAATGGATAAAGGTTGTGGAGGAGGCCAAGGTCCTTCATGGACCATAGCGCCAGTAGAGAGAGAGAGATACTGATCAACAGATCACAGGCCTGAAAAACGATGAATAACTAATAAAAACCTGTTGTAAACATGCCTAACTCACAGAGCCAATCATAGTCAACAGCCCAACCGGACTTTGCCGCAAATATTGTCGAAAAGCTAAGCTCAGCGCGTTTATCCCGCCCTGTAGAGCTGCCTACTTGTTGAGAAGGGTCTTCTAAACAGAACAACGCCGTTTGCGACGTCTCCATTCAGATTATTATTATTATTATTATTATCCTTAACACAGGGCCCATCGTGCACCACTGCACTTCAGTCACTACGACCACTCGGTGATCTTTTGTAACATCCTAGCACCTTCAGTCATCCCAGAGAAACTTAATTTCCCTTATAAAACCCAATATGTTCTTGGCATCCGCTTCACATATTGTTTTTGGTTGTACCACAGAGTCCCCAAAGAATCTTAGTCTGTAGTATGCAAGAGCCTCGCAGTTGCACAACAGGTGTTCTGCTGACTCTTCCCCTTCCAGACATAGTCTGCACTCAGTGTCCTCTACTAGGCCCATTCTATTGAGATGGTATCTCAGGGGCCCGTGCCCTGTAAGCATGCAGGTTACATTGTTTAACTCTTTTCTTGACAATCTTAAAAGATACATGTACCTTCTGTTCTTCAGGTGGATGAAAAGCTTGGATTGCCTCATCCCCGGTCTACCAGCCCAGAGTGCTGTCCAGCCTTCCTCGAGCCAACGCCCGATCATTCTCTTAATTTCACACTGAGGTACATAACAGGATGGCTCAGGGCCAAGGAACGGAGTCTCAGAACCCCTCCTCGCCAGCTCATCTGCTACCTCATTTCCTTCCACATTGAACTTCCCTCACCAAATTTCCCTCCATTCAGATAGTGACTTGATATACTTTGACGAAAGTTGATGGGAACTGTAGTTCCCCTTGCCAGGATAAGGGTTAAAAACGTTGGGAAATTTGATATTGTGGTCCATCAACAGAGATAAGACTTAAGAAGAAGCTGTGTATGAAGAAAATAATGAAAAAAAATTGCTACTGCAATTTTAAGGTTTTCCTTTTATTCTCGTAATCATTCCAACCGTTGGGCAAGTTATTGATTTTGCACCATATGTGCAGACGTTAATGCAGTTACTCCAAAGAATTTTGTTCATCGTCAAAAAATCGTCTAACAAATCAAATATTTCTGCCCCTTTTGTATTGAAAGGAAGTACTTTACATAGAAGATCCTCCTCGAAACATCCAGAGTATTCATATCGGAGAAAAGCCAATAAAATTCCAACCCCGCAACGTAAGTAGATCCATCGGTTTGGAGAGATAACACTGTGTTTGATGTTAACAAATAGAGAGCAAAAACGGAATAAATAGTCCAAACTGACTCTCATGGACTAATTCATAAATTAATACCAAAAATACCATTTTCTATGCCATTTAAGGGCTCTATAGTATGCTGTTGCCCTGTTCAAGCAGTTATGTTACGGACTGAAAACTTTTCAACTCTACCAACCCTACCTTGCTACTAACTACTTATCATTTTCTTTTATTGGTTAGTTATTCATTAACACACGGAATAAAATGAGAGGCTTGAAATAATAATAACATACTTTGTAAGACCTCTGTTTACTTTGTTATTAAATCTTGAAGTTTTTGGTTACTATCGTAGCCAGGGACTAAGTATACCTATAATGGAAGGGACAAAGTAAATGATTAAATATAAAATAACGTGTTCGCGCCGATCGGCGCTTTTATGTTAAGGGGAAATGAGAAAATTGTAAATTTAGTTCAAGTGACGCCCTCTACCGACTTCCCTCATTAACCGGCCCTTTACTTAGTTTTCCTACTGCCAACCAGAGGGCAGTTGACTTTATTAACTCTCGCAAAGTTTAATATGCGGGAGTTCTAATCGCAATCTTAATCCCCTCAGGACCATTCTCGGTCACTCTGTTCCTGCACTCTGCCCTGGATGCACCTACTTTTGTCCAAGACTTCAAAGTCTTCCTAGTTTACATGCTCAAGGCTCACATAGCCTTCCGAGAGTCTTTCCTATGTTAAAAGTGTTTTCCTTTCGTGCTATAACCAGCAAAATTTTCCTTTTGACTTTAATGAGTGGTGATAGCAGAGGAGGAGAGTTCGATCAAGTTTTACAGGCCACAGGGAGCGTTCGCCTGTCTGTGAGGACTTCAGGGGCCCCGCGAGAGCTAGAAGGCGATCTCAACCAGGTGAGTGCGCTTGTCTGTATTTTTTGGTTGAATTATTTTCCCGCTAACATCTCCCCAAAGTTGCAGAACCTCGTCTTGATTAAATTCTATACAGTCCATTTTTACCGCGCCGAGGCGAGTTATTCGCACCGGCAATTTTCATTAACATTTTTGGTCCGATCCGGGCCGTATATATTGTACCGCATTGAAGCGAGAATTTTTGCAGTTTTGGGGCGATTAATCGGCCGCTCATTTTTCAATTTGATTTATTTTACTGGTTATTATTTTCAAATTTCCAGAAATCACGAACTTTTGACCACCTTCCGTTCAAAGTACGTGATTGCCAGTTTCTGCCGGTTTTTAGCTAACCCTATAATCAGCCAGTTTGTCTCCATTAATTTGATCAGCTGGTCGCTGACGTCACCACCTCCCACTTCTCTAGTAAAGTACTCGTTACTGCGTCTCGTAACAGTTCCCGCCATATTGCCTTATTGTAACGTCAGTTACAATAACGTAATAATTAGTCTAATTAATTTAGCCACTTTCTCTCCTTTCCCTTACTGCTTTGCATATTACAATTTTATTTTATCTGTTTATTTATATATTCCATATTTTACAAAATGCCTTCTGAAGACAAAAACATCATTTTGCAAACACAATTATTGGCAAGGAGGGAAACAGTGTTTGCTGTTATAACTAGCAGTTGGGCCCAAATAAAAGCTTCTTCTGTTGAGGATATTTTTTATGTTCAGGCTCTTTGCGAGGATTTACCCTCTCTTCAAGCTAAATTTGAAACGGTAAATGAAAAAATCAGTGACCTAAATTTTATCCTATCAAAACAGAATCAAGTAGATACCCAAGCCCCAGCTATAGCCTTCAATGATATAGCGCGTAAAATTAAATCCAAATATTTTTCAGTTAAAAATAGAACAACCCAGTATAACCTCAACACCGGTTGCCACCCCTATTCATTTGGCTCAAAGTGCTTTCTCCTTACCACCTATCAATCATCAATCATGGAAATCTTCGGAAACTGAAAATATTGAAAAACTCCCAGTTGAACAATCCGTGAGTACAGACCATAAAGACTCAAATGTTTCTGACATTCCAGAAAACATTGACCCTTCTATTGACATCCATACATGTAGGCATGCACTAACCAGTGATAACGTTCACCAGGACATACAAATCAATAATCTAGATGCTTCTTTATACTCAAATCGAGTTTCAATAATTAATCACGTAGATAAAACAGATGGTGCTGATACCACTGTCAGTGATTCATCTGATGAAAGGTCATTTGCTTCTCTTGCAGAAGAGGATAATTACATCTCATCCTCAAATAGCCGCTATTCTTTAGCCAATCAACATTGTTCAAAATTCCTTCTTATTAAAAAAAAAAACAATAAGAAACCAGTATGTTCACAAGGTAACCAAGATAGAGTAACAAGTAAAATTCCGGTCTCGAATCCTATTGAATCTACTTTTTTAAAACCACCAGTTTTAGATATCAAAGGGTCTGTACGCTCTAAAGTTTCAATATTCGACAAATTCTCCCCAGTAGGGTTTACTGATGTTTCTTCTGTCGCTAATCATGCCCATATTGACTCTAGGGGTCTTACCCGTACTCATTACGCGCAGACCAACAATTTATGTTTAGGGACTCAAGATCCCTCCTCTTTGACCAATTGCCAGGAGCATTGGCCTCCTCCTTATCGTGACCCCGACTTAAGCACCAAGCCATTACCGGATCTTAAGTCTACTCCCATTGCGCTCATCACAAATGAACCTGACCATACCTTTAAACATTTTTCTGGGTCTCTCCTTAATATCCGTGCCGATAAGCCGGCAAAGCCGCCTTGTTGCCGTACTCCTTTCCTCGGTAGCCTGGAGGTCCTCAGGGTGGGCGGCATACTTGACAACGCCGTTCCTAATCATGATTCACAACGTTATAAGTGGACTTCAAATTCCAAACGCCGTTGTGGAACCAAGAAACTGGGCGACGTTGTTGTGAGCAAGGGACTGAACAGCTCCTCACTCTCCCGGCCTTTAGCTCTTATTTCCGAGCATTTTCAGGATTCTCTACTCAAAATTCGTACCGGAAAGCCGGCAAAGTCGCTTTGCAACCTGACGCCTTTCATCGACAGCCTGGGTGTTCTCAGGGTGGGCGGCCGACTTAAGAACGCCAATTTAAAGTACGATTCCCGTCACCCAATTTTGCTTCCTAAGTCCGCATATCTATCTCTGTTAATCTGCAAGCACTTTCACAGTTCCTCCCCCCCACACGCTGGGCCTACTACTTGCCAGGCCCTCGTGTGTAGCCGTTACTGGATTATCTCGTTGCGTCAGCTGTTAAGGAAGGTGATCCACCGTTGTACCACATGCCTTCGTTTCCGTGCTCCTACCGTGCAACCCATTATGGCTGACCTGCCTTCGTGCCGCGTTCGGCCCAGCAGACCTTTCTTCAACACCGGGATTGATTTCGCGGGGCCATTTCAGGTTCGCGCGTCGCGGCTTCGTAAATCTGCTCTTACCAAGGGTTACTTATGCGTATTTGTGTGTACCGCCACCAAGGCCGTGCACCTCGAATTTGCCTCTGAGCTTTCCACTGCCGTTTTCCTGGCTACTCTAGATAGATTCGTTGCACGCCGCGGTCTTCCGCATTCCATTCTATCTGACCAGGGTCGTAATTTTGTCGGAGCTAATAAGCAATTAAAAGACGTGCATCTTTTCCTCCGCGCTCATCACGAGGAAATTTCGAATGTCTTGTCGAGTCGAGAGATAAGTTGGGTATTCAATCCTCCTTTAGCGCCCAATTTCGGTGGTCTTTGGGAAGCCGCAGTCAAATCCGCAGAACCTTTGTTATCTCGGTTATCCACCGAAGTTTTATTCACTTTCGAAGAATATGCCACTCTTTTCGCTCGGATCGAGGCTATTCTAAATAGCCGTCCTATCTGTTCATTGCCTTCTGCCCCCGCGGATGCCGCTGCTTACTTAAGTCCGGGACTCTTCCTCATTGGGGCTCCACTTTTATCCGTTGCCGAGATTCCTATTTCTGAGGATCATCATTTAACGTCTAGATGGACGATCATTTCCCAGTATTCGCAGCATTTTTGGCGACGATGGTCCAGGGAGTACTTAAACTCGCTGCTGCAGCGTACTAAGTGGACCGCAGTGTCCAATCCAATAAAGCAAGGCAATGTTGTTGTGATCAAGGGTGTGAATAGCCCTCCTCTCTCCTGGCCTATAGCCCGCATCCCCGAACTCAAGCCTGGGCTCGACGGTGTACCTCGAGTGGCCATCCTTGAGACCTCCAATGGTACTCTCACTAGGCCGATCAACAAGCTCATTCCGCTCCCGGAATGACGTCTGTGCCATTTATGTTTTTTATTTTTTATAATTGTTGCTCAGTTGGGCTGATTCTTTTTCTTTACTTTGTATAATTGTTTACACAGTAGTACTGTTTTATTTTCTTTACATTATATAATTGTTGCTCAGTTGGGCTGATTCTTTTTTCTTTACTTTGTATAATTGTTTACACAGTAGTACTGTTTTATTTTCTTTACATTATATAACTGTTGCCCAGTTGGGCTGTTTTCCTTTTCTTTACATTGTATAATTGTGCACCCATTCTTGTTACAGCTTTTTTTTTTATTCCTTTTTTTTCTCTTTATCTTTCTCTTTACTCAAATTCAGCTTTCTTTTCTCTTATTTTATTGTATAAATTTGCTGCTGCCGCCCCCCATTTTCATTGTATAACTTTTGGAATAAAATTGGGCAACATCCCAATTTTGGTGGGCGGTATGTTCGCGCCGATCGGCGCTTTTATGTTAAGGGGAAATGAGAAAATTGTAAATTTAGTTCAAGTGACGCCCTCTACCGACTTCCCTCATTAACCGGCCCTTTACTTAGTTTTCCTACTGCCAACCAGAGGGCAGTTGACTTTATTAACTCTCGCAAAGTTTAATATGCGGGAGTTCTAATCGCAATCTTAATCCCCTCAGGACCATTCTCGGTCACTCTGTTCCTGCACTCTGCCCTGGATGCACCTACTTTTGTCCAAGACTTCAAAGTCTTCCTAGTTTACATGCTCAAGGCTCACATAGCCTTCCGAGAGTCTTTCCTATGTTAAAAGTGTTTTCCTTTCGTGCTATAACCAGCAAAATTTTCCTTTTGACTTTAATGAGTGGTGATAGCAGAGGAGGAGAGTTCGATCAAGTTTTACAGGCCACAGGGAGCGTTCGCCTGTCTGTGAGGACTTCAGGGGCCCCGCGAGAGCTAGAAGGCGATCTCAACCAGGTGAGTGCGCTTGTCTGTATTTTTTGGTTGAATTATTTTCCCGCTAACATCTCCCCAAAGTTGCAGAACCTCGTCTTGATTAAATTCTATACAGTCCATTTTTACCGCGCCGAGGCGAGTTATTCGCACCGGCAATTTTCATTAACATAACGATATTAGGTCGCAATTTCCAAATCAGCATTTTTCGCGAAAGCAGGGCTACTAGTGTAAATTCATATCGAATTTTCAACTGTCCTTAAGATTTGGGCAGCTTAAGACATAAATAAATAATTACTTATTTAGATTAAAGTTATGGGATAAACACGATGAAATATTTTTAAAATGGGTCAACAAGGTTCTGTCATTAATAGAAATGAGAAAAATATTATAAATTACAAAATAAATCCAAGGTAGATGTAGATGTAGTAATTATGTGTTAAGTTTTACAAAATTAATTAAATGAAACATATTTCAATTTTAAACCTGAAATAATGAAGAGCCTTTTGTATTCGTGTGTGTGCCTGGAAAATGATAAAAATTACATGACAATAACTTCTTAAGAACTACCCATTATTAGCACTGAAATAAAAGTTTTACATTAGGAGGTCTCTTGGTCATCTTTTCATCGGATGATTACTGGGAAAAAATCAAATTGAGAGACTAGTGAATTCAGTGTTTATAGAGTGTAATTTGAAATGATAGGTATCTGGTTTGGGCTAAATCAGCAACATGGAACACAGATCTTTATGGAAAAGTTTATTTGTGACAAAGATAGGAGCATCGAGGATTTTACGAAAAATTTTGGATTGTAAAGATTGGATACGAGATGGATTAGATGGTTAAGTGGACCTTCAAAGTTCAAATCCGTACGCCCAAATAGGTCTACTCACGTTAATGTACATGAGTCTTTTGTAATTAATCGGAAGGTTTGAACGTATCTCAAGTATATATTGAGGAAGTCAAAAATGACGAGCAGTTCCTTGTCGTTTTATACTGGTATCTGGTTCCTAGTGAGGCTAGGATCCGACATTAGGAGACCATCTAGATAATAATTAAAGGTATAGAGAGGAAAGAGGAAAACAAAGTAATGTTCCACAAATTAAATAAAAAAGTAATTCCTACAATAAAATGTTAATTGTAGTTCAAAATATCAATGAAAAAAAGTTATATAAAAAAAATAGGGAAAATTTTTATTAAGTAAAATTTAAATTAAAAAATACTGAAACCAGCGGATGGAAATATAGGAATGAGGAGGGGGGTTGATTTAAGTATGGAGCTCCAGCCTATTACAACAGCCTGAGTCTTCGTTTCATATAAATTTAATATTTTAAAGTCACCCAGAGGCACTAATTCTATTCAGGTCTTCCAGAATCTTGGTGAATTCGGGAAAGAAAAGTATACTTACTTGTATACCAGTGTTTTGACATCGGAACATGAATTTGATGAGCATCATTAACAAAAAACGGTACTTGACTGTTTTAATGTCCGTTGACACCAGCGCTCAGGCGTCACTTACCTTAACTATTCCCTACTGCTTTCGTAACCTTCCCTAGGTGTTTTGAATTGTGTTTTGTATTTTTATTGTGAAAGTGTATCTATTTCAATATGATTTGGAATTTGGAGAAGATTTTTCGCACGGTTACTGATGAAACTGTTCTATACTGCAAGATACTCTTCGGTAACGGTTCGAATCGGCGACACCACCAAACTAGGTTGACCCGCGCTACACCGACCAGTTCGATCCTTACGCTTCACTTCATGTTTACATTTTTCGATAGTTCATTCCTATAACCTCTCATGAAAACAATCACTTCTACAGTTTCAACTTGGATTGTGTTTTTTAGTTTGTTTTATTGATATTTAGACTTCTTAAATGTAAATAAGTGAAACAGAAGTTAACAAAATGAGTTTCATAAAGGATTAAGTGTTTTATGAATTCATGTTTTCTTATTTCATCTAAGCTTATGTGTAAAAGTGTTATAAAACTTAACAAGATTTATTTGTACATGGATTTGGTGTTTTATATATTTGTATTTGTTGTTTCAATTTCAGTATACATATTTTGTGAATGGATTCTTTGTCATCCATATTACTTTTTGTGCTAAAGTGAGACAGATTGTATAATTAATTCAATAAAACATATCAGTTTATAAATAAATGTGAGAAAGTATATCACAGGTTTTTTTATGTTTTCTTATTTCCACTTCCCATGAGAAAATATAGCAGAAATTAATATCATCACTTTCAACTAGGATTCTGTCTTGGATTATACAATGGCTTATAACAAGGAGAATTGATAATGTGAAAATAATCACAGATTAAGAGGTAAATGACACATTACTATATAAATGTAGAACTATTGGTATAATGTTATAGATTAATGTGTTTTTAAAAAAAATTAGAAGCCTGATGATGGAACATTATCTCTGAAACATGTTGCTACAAATTTTAAATAAATAGGAGTTATGCCAAATAAATACTTAAGGATTCTGTCTTTTTTATATTTATAATTTGTTATTTTCACTTCTCTGACAGAAAGTTCATCAGGAATTAACTTTACTGGTGGTTCAGTAGTATATTAATTGTTGATTAAATTAATATTAATTCAAAATTGATTTAGTGTCTTATATTTTGATATTTCCTTATTTCAACTTTAATATTTCCTTATTTCTCATTTTAATATTAGAAGGTAAACAGAAGTTAATATTACTCTGAACAAGGATTTAGAGTTTCACAGTAAATGTAGGAGAATAACCTTTCCCTTCTAAAAGCAGCGACTAGAACATCGAAATAAATCGGTACAAGGTTAGAATCGATAAAAGGTATTCTGAGCTGGTTTAGGGGTTGGTGTCGCCGATCCGAACCATTACCTATACTTCTTTTTAACGAATATTGTTAGAAATAAAGGTTTTATTTTTGTTTAAGTGAAAATATCTTCACATGATTATCATTTATTTCATTTTCTAAAAATGTGTTGTATGATAATGAAAGAATACAAGAAAGAGTACAAAAAGAATAATTGTCGATGTATTCCTGTATACATTTTTTAGACAGCTATTTATTTGTAGCAGCATTGGCCAAAGTAACGTTGTATTGTGCTTTATAGCTAACTACGTTAACTCACCTTTAAAATTGATAATTATGACATTGTCTATAAACGTCGTTGTTTAGAGCGTATAGAGCCTGAACCAAAAAAATATCTCAATTTGAAAAAGCTGAAAATTTTAAAGCCTCTATCTCAATCCCTATTTAAGCTACAGAGCTACAGTCTGCTCGTATTGTAAATAATTTAGTCTAGTTAAAATTTGGAATTGACAACCTTTTCTTTAAAAAAATATTCAGTCATATTTTGCTGAAAAAAAAGGTCGAAAAACGGTTTGGCCTCTATCTCAATCCCTATTTATAGCTAAATAAGAAACCTCCTGCTACCCAACTTCACTTAACGTAATATAAATTTAGAATAATAATTTAGAAACACACTATTAATTTTGGAATTGACAACCTTTTCTTTAAATTAACCATTCAGTAGATATTTTGCTGAAACGTAAAAAAGGTCGAAATATTTAACGGTTTGACGCTACCAATCAGCGAGCGGCAGCATGACAAGGTACAGAACTTGAATTTTAAAACACAAGCACAACATTGTATAAAAAAAAAATAAATAAAAAAGTAATTACCCAACTTGTTTCACTTAACAATTAATATAAATAATTAGAATAATTTAATAATTTAGAAACACACTATAAATTGAGAATAATTTACTTTGTCTTTTTAGATAATGTATTACTTATATGGTATAAAACCAAACAGTAACTTATATAATGTAAAAAGAAAAAATACACACCACTACTTGAAAAGCTATATATAAACGAATTACCAATAATTATCAAAGAAACTATTTAGTTTAGAAAGTTAGTAAATTTATGTCACCATTCATTATCGATATAACTTAAAATGATATCTATTAAAAACAAAGATTTTTTTCATTCATAAAATTAGGTTATTTAAATAATCTCAAAAGTGTGAAATCAATTTAAGTTAAATCCAGGTATTATACACAAACTATACCCCTTGTAGCCTATTGTACACAAAAAGATTTAAGTTGGTTATTATAATTGAAAATGTAAATCTAAGTAATGTCTGATTTGTGTAATATGAGTATCTTGTTATATTTATATTATATACTCTGAATCGGAATATTCAATACCCAAATAATAAATACTCTCAGAGTGTTTCAAGATCCCTCCTGTCTGCTGCTCTTTCTTTGGTCCCTACATCTTTGCCTTTAGTCTTAATTGTCACTCAACTCTCATCCCCCCCCCCCCCCCCCGGACTTTCATCTTGTTGGTTTATATATCTATTTCCCCTTTTACTTCCTTTTTTTCTTTTCTGAATTTTACCATTTTGTAGCATCTTTGGACCAAAACTTTTTTAAGCCAGTATACCTATTGATCCCTTCAGCTAGCCAGCATTCTATAATATTAGTTAATAGATGTCTTTGCAAATCCTTCATAACCAGACCCACTAGGTTCTGCAAGTATCTTCCTTCATCTCTACCAACCCACAGTAGCAGGTATGGTCTGAACCTCCTTACGTTCCACATAGCTGAAAACTTGGATCTATCTATTAGAGTATAATTAATGTTTGTTATCAGGCTGTAAGCCAAATATATACCATGCTATTTTTTTTTTTTAATTTAATGTAATGATGAGTTTGTATAAAAAATCTACTTTTAATTAAATGAATTAAAGCTTATTGAAATAAATAATAAGTTGTGATTTGTGTTGCCTGTAAAATTACATTTATTTCTGAATTACAAAATAAACTTGTTTAAAACATACAAGTTTCATTCCCCTCAGTTTTCTGTTAACTCGGTAAATCAAATTATTATGTTGAAAAGCAGCTCTTATTACTCTCCAGAGCTGAATAAATGTCATCTATATAAGTAATGATTACAATTTGATGGCTATAATGAAAAAAAGGTAATGAAAGAAAAAAATTTTAAAATTAATAAAAAATATATTTTGCCTATTATCAAAGTTCTAAATATTAATTTTTTTTTTTTAATACTTGAAAAACATTGAGTGAGTAAAATTTTTAATCTGTTTCTTTTCATGATTTCTAGACGACTCATCTGAAACCAAAACAATAATAATAATTTATTTGTGTTTAATACATACAGGGCCGCTGAGAGGGGAGGGAAGGGGGGGTCCCATGCTAAGGTGCCCTCTTACAAATGTTACCTTATATAAACGATTCTAAGGTGATTTATTGTATTAGAAAACTAATCTAAGATTGTAGTTTATTAGTAAAGAAAGAAATTGTATTTTTTGGATGACCTTGGTAGGGGGGGGGGGGAGAGTTAGGCAAATATATCTGCCTAGGGACCCGGGTTGGCTCTCACCAGCCCTGAATACAGATTGTTGCTTTTAAGTATGTGATGAGATAAAAAAAATAAATATATAATGGTATCTGTTGCAGGTCTTTCAGTTAATAGTGTTTATTTATGTGTTTAAAACATTTTTAACTACATTAAGCTCCCAATTAACTGCTGATGCACTCGTTTTGCTAGAAGCTCACAAAATGGACATGAATAAAGACAAAAATACATTTTAATTTTTTTATGAGTAGTAGAAAGTTTCTAAATTATTATTTTACATGAAATGTCTGTTTTTATACATAAGGCATAGCCTTTGCTAAATCATCTTACTTCCATAAAGCCCTTTTGACAGCTCCTTATTCCAAATCAAAATAACAACTCCCTTAGGAGCTCTTCCTTTATAAACACTATGGATCCTCTACCTTAACTGTTTTATCCTTATCAACCACTTTTCCTTTCCGCTATACTTATTTTGATCCTGAAGCGTCATGCAATGGTGATGATTTTTACATTCTCCACATCACACTGACACAATGTTTTCTTCTCACTTTCTGTTAATATTAATATATTTTGATATGTGGATGACACTTTACTAAGCATAGAAAATATTTTATTATTTTAACAAGGACCAACATATAAAGTTTACTGTGGAGGAGGAGGTATAGTATTTTTATATATATCCTGGGTGGAAAAAAATATATAAATATAAGTATATTAAAAAATATTAATAAATAATAACTATCAATGTTCTTTGTAAACAAACAAATAACAATTTAATATGTGAAACAGCAAGAAACTAATAATAAAATTACAAAACACAGCTCTAGCGATACACGCTATCAAAAATAATCACGTGTGTGGCTGTGCACATGTGTGTGATGTGTGGTGATAGATTTTAAATTTTAGTTACAAAAAAGAAAAAAATATGTAATTGGACCTCGGACTCTTTGGCCGGGTAGTCCGCCGAGCAGCTCAGTACCCTGGTGTCTGAGAAGCACTTGCTGCAGGAGTCGGTGGGCTTACTGGCTGGAGTTTCTCGGGGTACCAAATTTTTGGTGTGTATTTGTCAAATTTTGTATTATTAATGAATAGAGGTGTGCCAATGTCGGGAAAGATGTTTAAGAATGGTATTGTTTTTCCAGTTCTGATGAGGACCCCATTAAATAAGGGGTCGAAACGTCAAAAGGAAAGGAAAGAGGATAAAAATATGTATATGGATAATTAATATTTATTGTTAAATAAAGGACCAAAAACCCGATTATTGTTAAACAGTGTGTGTGTGTGTGTAATTAAAATGTGTGTGTGTGTGTGTGTGTGTGTGTGTGTTTGTGTTTTGTGTTTATCATAAACATATATATTTTCAGCTGTTCAGAGTTATTGATGGTTTATAAAAGTGATACAAAAACTTCGACAAATTACAGAGGGTTGTTTTAAATAAAATAAAATATTTTGAATTAATAGATAATAAAGAAAAACTTAAGCATTCCTGAAATTAAATGCAATAATATCAAGTCAATTGCACAATAATATACTAGCTAAAAACTTTCTGATTAATATTTTCTATATACCTCTAGAAATTTTAGTGCAACATGTATTTGGATCTGTATCTTTGAAAGGCTTCTATAATGGCTTGCCTGAAAAAAAAAATAATAATAATAAAATGAATAAAAATTATCATTTCTTTTTTTTTTCTTTTTGTTTTAAGAATCCAAAGAGATAAATACATAAGCAGCACATAATATATAGGTACCAATGACATTTGATGTCACTAAAGAGAAATATCAATATTATGATATCAGGACTTTTATGTCTATGTCAGAATAACCAAAAATATTTGTATTGAAGGGATAAAAATGTACTAATAGACAGTACGTATTATAGTGATTTACCAAATAATACTAAATATCATTATATGCAAATGACGCATGATTAAATTATAGGTAAAACATATAACCATTATCAGTAATGAATAAGAAACCCAAAATTACTATCAGAATAGACAAAACAACACAAACTGATGTACAGGACTATAAAGATAGATATTTACAAAAAAAAAAATTAAAATAAAAGATAGCATACGAACAAGATATTAGAAACTATACTCTATAGCATGTTCAATGATACTAAGGTATGCGAACAAACATTTTATTGGGGTAGAAATCTTGTTAACAAATACAATACTAATTTATATACCTTCAACTGTGTTCAAAAACACTTGGAACTAAAATCAGAAGTATAAAAGGTTGTATATGAGATAAGACTGTAATATTACAAATCATGTTTTTTTGGAACAGGTTCAGAGAATTCCAGGGCAGAAAAAGAAAATTTTTAAAATTATTACAATCTATCAATAACATTTGTCATTTGAATGCGAAAGGATATAACAGCATAATATATTTTAAGTCAGCAACAAATCTAATAGGACATCAATATATATCTATATTTTACATAACCCAGTATCTTACATAGGATTTCAAAATTTAAGGACTTGGAAGAGAGAATCACAAAGTAATCTCTATCACTAGAAAAGAATATTAGTCACATTTACTAGAAAGAGATAAGAGATATGAAAGCACCTGGGAACCTCAAAGATGGATAAAATTAAACAAGGCATGAGTCTCTTCAGTCTTATCTCTAGCCAACCCTGAAGAAACTCATGTCAGGTCCCTTAGGCTCAGCTAGTCCTATATGTACCAGGCAACCATAATGCTGGACCAACATTTTTTTATCCTTATACCAATATTCATAACGTAGGCTAAAGTTTTAAAAAGTTTAGTGAATGGCAAGACATCACTAAAAAGTATTGAAAGGTGAATCAATCATAGCAACAAAAGAAAAAGTAGATCAGTCTTTTTTCTTTCTTTTTTTTGTTACAATCTGAACAGTCTGTATAAAAGGTTTTAACTCATTATGTAAGTTTTATCTACTTGTAAAAACATCTATTTGATAATCTATTAAGCAACAATTCAATGATTGTATACAATAAGTTATCATGGTCAAACCATTTATAGAGCAAAATTATTACAATTTATGTTTAAACAATAAACATACATCTTTTCTTTTTTTTTTTTTTAAGGATATCATTTACATAAAAATCTCAATTCAGAAATAACATGAATTTATAAAGATTAATAACTCACCGAAACTCCTTCTGATGGAGAACAAATGCAGAAACATGTCCTGCATCAATAAAACGTACATCTGCTCCAGGCCAAATTTCAGAAAGGTCAGTGACACCATCTCTTGGGACATACCCATCATCACGAGCACACACACTTATAATGAGTGATGTATCAACAGGAACAGAAAAATTTTTTAGATGAGTACATTCATCCATGATCCCTCTCATAAAATTTATTGTTTCTTGTTTGTTAGAGGAAACAGTCGACCGATCTAAAAATTAAAATACTCGATCAACGACAATCGAACGCCACAATACAATTTTTAAACAGATCAGATAAATATGATCTACCACAAAATGCTACAACTTGGAGCCATTATTATATATATATATATATATATATATATATATATATATATATATATATATATATATATATATATATATAAATGAGATAGTTGGCAATCTTACCAACAAAAAAGAATGATGTGCTGCATAAAAAATTTAGGCAGCACATGAGAAGAATTTTTTAATTTCATAGAAGAATTTGGAACAATAAGGGCTTTAACTCTCTGCCATCCTATTTTATTACTTAAAAGATATTTTAATGACATAATACAAATACACTTTGCCACATGAGGTGGAACTGAAGTCTTTTCAATGATAAAACATTAAAAAAAAAAAAATCCTTATTTTTTCTTTGAGTTGGAAGTGATCTGGAAAAAAAAGTTTTTAAACAGATTTATTGAACATTTTCAATTTTATGAAAAACATTAAATTAAAACTTGTAGTACACAATACAAGGATGTGTGGTAGCTCAGGGAGTAACTTCCAGACTTCCAACTCCCAGATCCAGGTTCAAGTTCAGCTGAGGTAGATAGTAATTTATTTTAAAAATATTAAATGTGGCACTTTATCTAATTTTATGTTGAAAATGGTTCTACCAGTATACAAGCAATATTGAAAAATGCTGATCTGGCTATTTCATCATGGACACTCTAGAAACACAAATATAAACTTAATAATAATTAACAGCAACACCTACTCTGACTTACAAGTGAGACTCCCTGGAGATATCAAAAAAGGTAAAACTCAAGTGTTCACTATCCGATTTTTTTCTTAAGCACAGTGAAACAGAGATATGGTTGAAAACAGTTGTAGAAAGAACAAGCATCATTTGTTGCTGCAACCACAGCTGTTGTAGAAAGCTCTAGGTTTATTAGTTAAGCCGCAACAGAGAAGTTGCTACAGATATTCTGTAGTGGCACAAGCTGTTTTCATTGGTACAAAGTTGTGGTTTTTTTAATTTGTTTGCATTATATCACAATTTCACAATACTTCTTGAATTTATAAGGTACAATTAACTAATTTGCTTCACTCTTTGAACTGCATAGCACTAATCACTTAACTTTTTTTTCTTAACAAACATCAAACTTTTCTAATAAAATAAAATCATTTTGGACTCTTATTTAATGTTTTTGATATATTACACATTGGAACATCTTTACAAGATTAATTAATTTCTTCAGTACCCCTATCCAAATCAAAATATCAAACAACTTCTGGTGGTCTTTTGGAAATCAATATAAAACTAAAGAACTATGCCTTTGTATTTTAATTTCTTCTCTAATACTTGTCGAAGAAAAATATTAGATTGATAGTTGAATTATTCTGTCTAAAACCACTTTGAATAATTGCCTATAATTTCTTCCATGTAATCAGCAATGTGACTAATTAGGATTAAGTAAATATTTTATTACATTTTGAAAGGAGTCAGATTTCACAATTGTTATCACAATTGGTTACCAGGTCCTTTTTGTGAATTGGAATAAGTATAGATTCTTTCCCTTTTAAAGGAATTTTTTTCATTTTCCCAGATTTTTGTCACTAATAGATCTATTTTAGAAACTTCAGGTTCTTCGCACTCTTTGACTGATTCAACAGGGATGCTGTCGATTCCAGCTGCTTCATAAGGTTTTGATTTTTCAATGGCTATTTCAACTTCTTCCTCACTGGTTCTTCTATTGACTGTTCAGCACTCTGAAAAGTAGAAGGAGGGGATTTTATGCTATTTTCCGAACTTAATATACTCTAAAAGAAGTTTATTAATTTTTAAAGTGTTGACAATTAAAATCTTATCAAGAATGTTTTTTTGATTTTACAAAATATGTATTTTTCCATTTAGTTATCTGTACAGCATTTAACGGAATGATGGTAGAGCTGAGATAATTCAGTGAATAGTCCGTAACTAAAATTTAAAAGGATCTATTAAAATAAAAATAATAAAATGAAATACACTAAAAGTCAGAAAGAACAAAAGAACCGGAATAAAGGCTAATATAATCATTTCACATGACAGTGTAGAAGGGTCAATACAATCAGGAATTGATTAATTCTTAGTTCTACTTATACCAATTCTATAATATTCAGTTTATTATAAGGCTAATTTCAAACATTAAAATTTGTCTTCAGTTCTAAAAACATACACATATTCAAAATATCAGCAATTCGATATACCAGTTATATTTAATAAAGTTGTGTAAAAATTGAAGACAAGAAATAAAAAATAAATGTTGGCACTGAACAAGTGAAGTGAGATCAAGGTTTAACTTTTTGCACCACTGGTTAAAAAGTGAAAGAAGAATGTAATAGAAAGAGGGGATAGATACTCAGGTGTATGGAGAAACTTTGTGGTTTTCCCAATGACTGATCAGTTTTTCTGTTACAGGAAACAAATTCAAAATAGGACTTCAGAAAATATTTATTTGGTCATTTAACCAAAAATGAGGGTTGATTTCAAACAATTATTCTATAATGATTTGTAAATATTTAATTTTAGACTATTTTCTTTGTGAAGTATTAGATTCACTCCAAAGTCTTCGTTGAATTTATGATTATTTTCATTTAGACGTATTGCGAGGTTAGAATCAGCATCTTATTATCATATAATATGTTCGTTTAATCAATGATTCAGTTATCCTCCAGCTTTCCTCTTTTATTTAGCACTTCCCCATTAAACAATCATTGCAGTTTAGTATGTATAATCCGCTTTTTTGGAATGGGTCGTTTTTGTCTTCGGGCGAAGGAAAATATGATGATTAGGGTTTTTCTATTTTAAATGCAAGATTTAATCCTAATTTGCTTAATCCCTTTCATACTTTGGTGGGATATAGGACCGTATTATAGAATCAAAATGATTTTTTTTTTCAGAGTAGGCCTGTGCTCTAGGGTGTTGGATAAATGTTACTTATAATTTGTAGAGGATATGTTTGTTTCAAATGTTATCAATTGTGATTTTGTTGAAGCCATTATTGGTGGCTATTGTGCACATCATTTGAATTTATAATTTTGTTTTGTTAGTGATTTGTAATTTGTATTTCAATGACCCTAATGCTTCCTAATTTACTTAATTCCTAATTCCTAGTATTTCCTAATTTACCTGAAAATACTGGTAAATTCCTTGATTTCTTTATAATTTCTCCCCACTTTGATTATGCAAATTTAGTATATGGTAGAGTCACTAGGGAATTAGATGATAGATAAAATTAAATGTTTATCAAATATTTTTATTTAATTTGTCTAAGGGTCACCCAAAGACTTTCATATAAATTATATGCAAACGTAACTTTTATCTTCTTCAGCAAGAAAATATTTCCTTGGCTCCTTCCTCTAAAAGACGATTTCTAAACAATGCATCCCAATTGTCTGTGAACTTTTTCAATTCAAATCATCTATATACTTCAGAACCACCACAGTTCTTCCTTCTGAACTATATTTCCCTTTTTACAAAAATGCAACATGTGATAAATCTTTCCTTATCTAGTCCTTGATCTTATATGATTCTCTCCCTCTCAACATTTTTCATATTAATTCCTCAAAAACTTTCAAACACCATGTTTTCTACCATATTCAAGTCTTCTATCTTTTTCCATCAAGTAAATGTAAATTTGTTGGTATATTTTACTGATTTATTTCATTTAATATTTTTTGATTATTGTTTTATGCACATAAATTGTAAGAATATATTATCATTATTCTAGGGGGTTTCTGTCCCAAAATAGTTTATATCATTTAATAATACAAAGTTTGCATTGTTTATTTGTTATACTGTGTACAGATGGAAAAGTTAGTAATTCATGAAAAAGTTTTGCTGTTCATGAACTCGCAACTAATAAATAACAATAGAAAGTTGGATAGAAAGAACATATAGCTGGTTATGATTTTATATAATGATAACTGGTTCGCTTAAATTTGTTACTAGTATATTATTAGTTTTACTAGTGAAGATGGGAGTAAAAAGTCAGGCAAGTGGGTCTGCTTGTATTTTTTGCCAACCCTAAGGTAAACTAGGAAAGTCTTTTCTTACTATGCAGTGATCTTTTTGAATTGTTATAGGAAACCCAAATGTTCGCCATTAATATGAGGAAATCTTATTGACATTTATTTTGTCTTTGCCAAAGAGGTAATATTTTGATCCTATATATTGATCACAGTCTGCTATAATCGTGATTGTTAATCTTTGATAAAGTTTTTTAAAGTTTGGTTAGTTGCTGCACCTAACTATTGTTTCTATGGTTGAACTACTATCCAAAAAAGTGGACACTAATCATAAATCCAAAGGTTAATGTTAGGGCTAAAAAAAGTGTTACGGTAATAACCTATTTTATAACCAACAATAATTTAATTTAAATTTAAATAATATATCTAAAAACTTTAATTAGTTTATTGAATGTATAGTGAAATTCTATAACGTTTATAATTTCTCACCAATGTATTTAGAATTCAGCATCTTTTCCAATAATAATGAAAAATTGGTTAATTCTGATGTTGCCTCAGAATTCACTTTTAAAAGTCTCGCCAATTTCTGATTTAGTGTTGATTTGGAAAGAGACAGTTCCTTTTTAATTTCTAGACCCGGAGTCTTTTCCTTTAAATGTAACATACTTTCAGGAAAATTTTTAACGAACTCTTTGCCAGCTTGGAATGCATCCTATAAAATAATGTTATAAAGTATTATGATAAGTTCATAGAAAATGTAAACAAGTTTTTAAAAGGATTGATAAATTAGCCAAATATTTCAGGGATGTTATTGTTTTATGAATATCCTTGGAATAATCTGATGTGTATATTTAACCAGAAGCAATGCAGTAGTTAATTGACAAATATTTGAATTTTGAGTAAATTAATCAAAATACTTACTCATTTATATTGTGTGTTGAAAGAAGCTAGACACAATTACAATTAAATTAGGCTTAAATCATTATGCACATACAGATCCACAAGCACATGAACACAAACACAAACACATTGAAAAATGCAATGTTGTACCAGAGAAAATAGTATTAGGCAGGATTTCTGAAGAAACTGCCCTCTACAGGCAAAACTAGAAAGATTTAAGCTTGTAAAAAAATTTAAAGAGAAGTGCTACTATACAATATGTGATAAATACTGTTTATTAGGATTAGGGTAATTGCCTTATCTTTTTTTTGGTAAGACATATAGCTTACACTATAGTTTTACACGTTTCTAGTATTTCCATAGTCTCACTTTTAAATCATAGAAGGAATTGCTAAGAATTACTGGTAAGTTATATTTCTATTTCTATAGTATCTATAATAATATAGCTAAAAGTACTAATAGGATTCTCACCCTTAAAATTGTTTATTGTTTAACCTGTATTTACCCATCAAATTATTGTTATCCTAAAATATTGACATACATGCTACTATATTCTGCCACTTTCCTCAAAAAATGCATTTGCTTTAAATCATTTTTAGATTTTTGCCATTTTTATTTGTATTTAAGTCCTTTTAAAATTTTTAACAAGGCTTACCCCCTCCCCCTCCGATATTATGTAGTATCATAGCAATCAAATAAAAGAATGTAACGCCTCCCCAAAAGATTGAAGAACATTTATTTTCAATATTTCCTTAAATTATGATAACAAAATAATCCAAATGATGTCTAATAAATTACATAATGTAAAAGAACATCAGGTTATCACTTAAAGTAAAAGTAATAAATCTGTAATCAACAGATTTGTTACAGAGTTGTAACAATAAATTTTTAATGGGATGAAGCAGGCTAATTTAGAGTTTAAATGGTTTTGCATTGGATCTTTTTCTTATTCAATTGGTACAACATGTGCATAAAACTACTCTTGGTTCACCAAGGGCTGCCAAATATAAGTATTTGGCTCTATTCATATATATGTGCCACTTGTGAATAGTTGTTTGTGTATTAAGCGTGTTTGTGCAATTTAGGTTATGTGTATCACCAGAAAGCTATTCTTTCTCTTTTGTGTTCAATGGACTTAGTCATGAGGTTATCACAGATAGGAATACTAATTTGTGAATCATTCTGGAAAAGATTGTGTTTTTGGTGTGGAGTCTTTCCAAAAATTGTGGAAACATTTAAAATAAGATTTTTGCACTTAACCGACTATTCACTAGGGCCACAGAAATAGGATGTTGACATTCTATCCTATACTTATGCTGTATAATATTCTATAGGTGTTTCTGTGTGTGTAAAACTGCATATTTAATATAATAGTTAAAATACATAATCAAATATGAACAAAAGTTTTAATCACTCAATAAAAGAAATTTACACATTAAATCCAAAACATTGATTTGAATATGAAGACAATATACTTACACTTTCTCGAATCTGGACCATTTTATTCAATTCTTTTCTGAAAGCCTCATTTTCTTTGTATTGATATTCTAACATATCCCAGTTAATAGCTCTACTCATTACACCCTAAGAAAAAATTTTAATATCTTTTTATTCAGTTATTTTGAAAAAAAAAAAAAAAGGTGTGTTACATTTATTCACAAAGTTAGGATAATAAATAACTTAAAAGTGAGTAAGAAGTTTCCTTTATATACATAATAACATAACATAATTCATGTTCTTCATATATAAATACCTTTGTATGAAAATATGCAAGCCAGACCATTGCACTATCTTATAATACAATTTTGTTATTCCTAGGGGACAATACGTCCCAGAATAAAGATTATTTTTTTCATTTCATTTCAATATTTAACTAAAAACAAAATAATTAGTTTTTCAAAACAAATAAAATTATTGTTAATTAGTAATAAGGAAAATAAAAAATAAAAAGCACAGGTGTACTTATGAGGCATATGATTTGATTTAAAAGAATAAAATATGACTTTAATGAGAAGGAATATTAACTCAACAGAATCTTCTGGTTTAACTATCCACCTTGATACAGTCGACTCTGTTTAATTGGGTCATCAGATAATTGGCACAACCACTTAATTGAGCCATTTTTGATAAAACGGAATTAAATATGTATAGGTAAAACATGAACGCTTAATCGGGACAAAACATCGGTTAATTGGTTCAGAATATTCAGAACTTTTATCTTTCCTAGAAACAAAATTTAAAGAACTATTAGCCCGACTTCTCAGTGAGTTCGTAGAATTCGGGTTACTATGCAGTACTTCTGGAACTCATAATTTTGTTTGAAACAAAATGTAAACAAGAATTCAGGATGGGGAAAATTCAAGTCAGTTCTTAGCTTGTGCTGTCAGAGTAAAATTCACTTATCATATATTAAGTTTCATTCAAGTCACGTTCTCCAGTGTATTTTCATATCTCTCTTTCTCTTTGCTTGTAAGTGTATAATGTCTCATGAAGATTCGAGTGTTGCTGACAAAGCAAAAATTTTTGACAAAATTATAAAACAACCAGAAAACACATCGAACACTCATAACTAAACCCACAAACTGGGTTTCCACACAAACCTGTACAATTATAGCATCAATGGCACATCTGTGTGGGGAAAACCAGCTAATGGGTGCATTTAAGCGTTTATTCTTTCATTTACATGTAACCTCATGATCTCAACATTATTGGGTCCTCCCCTTTATTGGGACAAAACAAATTTTCCCTTTATGGCCCAATAAAACAGAGTCGACTGTATACCTATTCCCAACAAGGCCAAAATCAAAACTTAAGTTTCACTTAAATTACAGATAAGAGAAGGGTTATACATTTCTTAATTATTAGTTTGTATGGTCAAAAGAAAACAAATTAATTGTCCTTAATGTGTTCCTATATCATTCATCAGTGAGGAAATTTAAAGAATATCTTGGCATGTGCCTGTAAAGTTTTCTCATATAGAACAACTATTTTACAATAAATGTGCCCATAAGAAATAGAATTGATCGCCAAATTCTGTAAACAGTAGATATTTCAGTCATAGAACCTCAAAATTTGCCGAGATCATTTTTAATTTTTTGCACTAGATTATCATTAGTTGGTATGCAAATGAGCACAAGTAAAATTCATCTTTCAAAATTACATATTTTATTGTAACAATCATCTTATGCAATAATTGCATTCCAACATTTAAGGGCAATGTCAATTTTATCATTGCACTGGAATATTTTATGGGAAACATGGCAAAAAAAATCAATTAATATAATTATGATTGATGAATTATTTGCCACTTCTATTTGAATGTTTTTAATCAAAGAGTTGTTCCGAATGTTAAACATTCATCATCAGTTATAGGAGCATACAAAAGATTAAAAACATCAGCACTTGGTTACACGGATTATATAATGTAAGACCAGAAATTAAACATGTTGTAATTCACCTATGGAGGCTAAATGGAACAACTTTTAAAAAGATATCAGGACCTAGAGTAGACTGAGTGTAAATAAACAAAAGGGGGGATTGGGTAGTCAGGTAAATACATTTTAATCTCAACATTTAATGGTTAGGTAAATAGGTAGTCCTCTAGGTTTTCCCTATGACTGGCTGGATTTTTTTTTTTTTTTTTCCATCTGGAAACAAATTTAGAATGGGACTATTGGAAATGTTTATCTGATCATTTAAACAAATATCTAGATTTTTTTTGAATGATTTGTAATCACAGAGAAATGCATGAAAGAAATTGGCTGAACTGGAAAAAAAAGTTTCTTTAAGGGGGATGTGGGTGAGGATTTATGTGAATACAGCACTGGATTCTAGTGAAATTTTTGTTGACTACATTACCACCAAAATTAATAATTAATACTACCAGAAGAATTTTTGTTTAAGAAATAATTAAACAATGTTTTCTATTGAAACCAATAATCATCCTAGGTTGTTTGAAAGTTATTGACATACTCTTTTCAAAGAGTGTTTAAATATCTTGTTCTAGCAAACCATTCGAAATAGATTGCAGCTCAAAGTTGAAACACTATTTTCAAGAAGAAATAAGTTTGCCCAACCATCAAAAAGGAATATCTTAAATAAGTTACAAAGACACCCAGAAAATGACCTATTTAGAGCCTTAACTCCTCAACAAAGAGAACTACACCCATGAGGAGAAAAATATAAATTCTAAACATACATAGCAAAATAATATAGAAATTAACATTTTTCAAAATCAACCAAAACTTGTGTGTAACTGTTTTCTGAGGAAATAAATATATAAAAAATATGAAAAACTCAGATACAAGTTTTTTAAAAATATTTCTAATGTATTCATTCTATAAAAACAATTTTTTCAAATTTTGCACCATTATTCTTACCAGTTTCTCACTAAAACATATTTACTTTATCCTAGAACATAACATAATAAATTTTGGCAATTGACCAATTTCATATGTTTTGTAAAACCTGAGATATAGAATGTTAATCTATTTTTTAGATAAAACTTTATGATTTTTTTATCACATAAATTCTAATGTAATTTTACCAAAAAAAGTTTCAACCAAATCTTTGCCCACCAGCTGAGGCTCCTCTAGATAGAAGTTGTATAAGTAGTTGAATACAAAAAATAAATAAATAAAGAATTTAATAAAAAGTTTAAAACAAGTTATTTACCTCTGTAAACACACCAGAAGCGGTAGACCAAGACAAACATGGAACAAGAACCAAAGGAAATGGCCAATTGGTAGCAGCTAAAGATGCCATCTAAACAGGAAAATAAAACAGTAATTAATATTTTGACATCATTTTAATTTCACTTGTACAAAAAAAAGGTAATAAACTTAATAAAATATACATAATATTCCTAAAATTTAGTATAAACTTAATATCCATAGATGATAGCATCAACTTAACGTTATCTTCTTGTTTTCTTCTTGGTTTGCTAGTTAGGCATCTCATTATTGGTTTAGAATTAAAACCTTACTAGTGATTCATTTGTTATTTAACCCACTAGTGTCACAAGTCCATTTCCATAGCGTTATAACATCAATTATATTTACCGGATAACAGTATTGCTGTTCCGTCATATGAAGACATCTCCCTTCTCTAGTTAGTTCATCTTTCTTCGGACCAAATATTTCACGCAATATTCTATTCTCGAAAAATTTAAGAGGTTGTTATTACTTGAGCACAAGTGTTCATGATTCACATCTGTAAAGAACATTAGGAAATATAATAGCTAATAAATTCTTATTTTTTGTTTTCTGAATAGAAACCAAAATCGTGAATTAAATACTTGATATGTATGACAGTTGCATATAACTAGTAAAAGGTTAGTCATTAAGCGTTTCAGTTATTATTGGGAATCAGAAAAATATTCTCTACCTAGTTTCTATCAATCAGAAGTGTCCTTACTTCAACTAATCACCGGCCACCTAGCAGATATAAAATGGGGCATCGGTCAGATGCTTGTCAGGTAGAAATAAACCTTCAATAGGTACAGTCAAGATTTATTTTCCTTCTCCAAGACAGATAGTGGTTGATGAGACACAAAAGCTTTGAAGTAGTAAAAAAACTCACCCAATACATTTCATAAGGATCCCTTCAGCACTGTTTTACAATTGAAGAAAATGTCACAGGCTTTATTGAACATCTGGAACTGTACTTCCTGGCAGAAATTATTATAAAAGTTGCTTAGTTTTCAGATGTAATTAGGGCTTTCTTGGCAATAGAGATTACACCATGCAATTTTATAACTAATGAATGACTGCACCAATCACAGATAATAATAGTTTTAGTGGTTATCCATCGCATAAAGAAGATCCATTTGGGATCCTCCAAATCTATATATATTGTAATGTGGTTCATCTTGTGGTGGAAAACAGTCATTCTTTTCAGATGACTGATAGATGCCTACAATTAAATTCAGCAATATGCATGAAATTTATATCAATTTAAACCAACAAGTTTCTATGTTTCAATGGTCTTATTATTTGCCCCTGGTTCTTCAAAATTCAGTTAAATCTAAACATCTTAGAAGACAAAAAGAAACGTGGTAATATTTCTTGCGTCCGTACAAGTAATACACGTGCCACCTGGTTAATAATGAATGAGCAATAGTGTCCACATATTTAAAAAGCCAAATGGTCTCATCAACAGCTTAAGTATTAAATTAAAAAAAATGGAATTACCGTTCCAGTATCATCATCGCCAAGGGCTAAACTCCTATTAGTAGTCCCAAAATAGAATGGATGCTAATGATTGTGTCAATTAAAAGAGGAAAATCAATCCCTAACTAGATATGGATGATTACCCTCACCCATGCCCACATAAAATATTTCATTTTTAAAGAGTGCTAAGTTTTTGTCCACCTGGACTTGTATTAGCCCTTTGGTCTTTTACACCATGGCAGATTATAAATTGGACTTGCATTTGCTCCACCAGATGTAAAAAGATATATAGTTACCATGCTGCACAATACTCCTGGAACAGCAAGATATCTTGATGACAACTTGATGGCAAAATGTTTCCGTAATTCCTTTAAATGATTGCACCAAGTCTTGCATGCTTATCTCTGAATATTTATCTACCCACACTAAGCCACTCAAAAATCAATCAATGTGAAATGGTGAAATATTCCTTAAGTATAAAGCTGTCGAACATAAGCAATCGAAACATTGAGCTCTCATAATCTGATCTCTTTCCTTATTTTTTACAATGAACACATTGATTTCTTCAAGACAGCTGTTTTTTTGTTTTGCTTTTTTTTAATGATAGGATCATATATACCAATAAAAGTATGTCCTGATGTTTCGAAAGTATAACATGACAATCATCCAGCCATTGTTTATATGACATTATAGGCTCAATCATACCTCTGGTGGCCACGAATAGCAAAAGGATAAATAAAAATTGATCAATTTTTCTGACCAAACAATTCTGAACAAGAAGTACAACAGTGTCCTTAGCCTGTTTGATCATGTTCATTTAGATCTCTACCATTTTGAAGGGCATTACCATATATAATTTGTTGATAAATTTAATAACTGGATCAAATGTGTTATTATAACAAGTTTCCCATTTCCAGTTGTCCAAAGTTTCTTTTTAAACATTTTCTACCGCATTATTTTCCCTTGCACACTAACTTCTGACAAATGACCTCCATTCTATTTTTCAGTAGTTTTGATATTTTTACTAAATCTGACAAAAATAAATAGCTATATTACAAATACTAAGTAAAATTAGATGTATATTCTTCAGTTTACTTTGTACATTGAGTTCAGCTGAGGTCTTAGGGGTGTCGGTACCAGATAATTCCACCTGGGAAAAAAATCTCAGATTCTCTTTTACCTAGCTTCGATTTTCATGCTTATCAACTTTTATCAATTTATCCATAAAGGGCCCTGGAAGGTCTTCAGGAAGTAATTTTTCAAGTCATTAGTTAACAAGGCATCAAAATTATGTTGATAAATTAATGTTTTATTATCTTTATTATCCTTTATATTACTTTATACATTTTTGTTTTCTTAATTTTATAAATTATTGTTGGTATTACCTTATAAATTTATGTTAAGCACTTATTTCTGTATAAATAAGAAAATGTATGAACACTTCAAAAAAACACCTTAACATATAAATGTTTATTTAAAAACTCAAAAAAACCTATTCTCATTCAAAGAGACATCAATATTTCATTTATTTAAGGAAATTTATTAGTTTTCAGCCTAAATTTTTCAGACAGATCTAAAAAAAAGAAAAAGAAAAAAAATTATATCCTACGAAAATAGAAACTTTGAAACTATGTTGTGTAAAAACAGATAAAGATATTAGAACATCTTCTAGAGTCTTCAATCTTATGATTTTAACTATTATAATTTAGGCAATTTGTCAACAAAAGGAATAATAAGACCCTTGATAACATTAGTAATAATTTTTTGATGTGAGTAATTTTTATTTTCTTGAAAAAAATCCTAAAAGTGTGAGGAAGAAAATATATAGGAATTGCCCAAGAGTAATGAAGAAATACTGCCTTTGTGTAGGCTACATTGTTGCAAGAAATATAATACTGTGGAATAAGGTTTGTTCAATTAATTCTATGTAAATTGAAAATAGGTGTGTGAGTGAGAGAGAGTGTGTGTCTGTGTGTGTGTGTTTTTGTGTTTTTTATTTTATTTTATTTATTTATTTATTTTTTTAAGAGGGTAGGGGAAATCTTCAAAAGACATGGTTATGTCATGTATGGGATTCGTACCCACTAAAACCACCTTCCTACAACGGTTTTTCCTCCCCACGGAACCGCCGTTAGGCATTACATCATGGAGAGGAATGGCTGGATGCCGCCTCATGGTAGTAGGCTATATCCTGCTGCACCTATCTCTCTCATCGTCTGATTAGCCATAGCAGCATAAAGTGACGTTAAACGAAATAAACAAACAAACTAACCTCTGGCCCGCCATCCAGTACTCCTCAGAAGCCAATATCAATCACACCAGACCAAATACAGTTGGAAAAACTCCACAGACCTGTCGGAACTCTTCTCTCTCTTGCTGAAAGCGAGGGCATATGAAAAACATGTGCTCCGCATTCTCATCCACTGCCGGGCAGGCTGGGCATTTCCCTGTTACATCTAGTTAGAACCTATCCTGATAGGCTCGGATGGTTCCATGTCCAGTGAGCAACTGAGTTAAGTAGTAGTCTACCCCTCCATGCTTCCGGTCCACGCAGTGTTGTATTCATGGGACCAGCCAGTGTGTCCATCTCCCACTTTAAGCAATGTCCCAACGCTGCTGCCAAGCTACAATAATCTCTTTCCTCTAATTGGCTCTGGGGATGTGTTCACTTCTTAGATATGACCTCTTCCTTTCTTCAGCTATTAGTTTGATATGTGGCATCCTGGCTACCTTTTTTATTTATTTTTATTTTTTTTATTATTTTATTTTTTTTTCCCCTACCAAGCCTTTTCAGGCATACTTCATCCTGGCTACCACACATGCTGCCTCATTGGATACTGTTCGAAATACACCAATAACTCTAAGGACACTTCGGCGATACACAGAGATCATTGGCCTTCCATACACACGTATATCTAAAGCATCCCTCCATATCACTGCAGCATAAAGGACAATGGATGTTACAACGCTTGACAGCAGTAGTCTACTGGTCTGCCGGGGATCTCCTATGTTAGACATCAGTCTATAGACAGTGCAGTGCACACTCCAGCTGCTTTTTCTGACACCCTTATTACATGATCTTTGAAGGTTAGGTGTTCATTAATTTTCACTCCTAAGTAAGTCAAGGAGGATTTGGATAGAATCGCCTCTCTACCAACTGTTTTTCTGATTTGTTCCATTTTTTTCCAGCTGCTAATTAGGAGGACCTCAGTCTTACCATCAGCTAGTTGCAGGCCCACTGATGCCAGCCAGTTGCGGATTCGGGCAACACTCTGGTTGACTCTTATGTTACCTCCTCAAAATATTTCACAACTACCACCACTGCGATGTCATAGCATATCCTACTATTTTGACGTCCCCTGGAAAGTTCAGTCTGAGAATTCCATCGTACATTATATTCCACCCCAAGGGTCCCAGCACTGATTCTTCCCAGAGTTATTCCATAATTCTTCTGCCCATAGTCAGTTGTAAATACAAGGCCACTGTCCTTGAAGTGATCCCTGATTATCTTCCTAAGGTACATAGGAATTCCTATATCTCTTAGAGCATCAAGATACAGCACGATCTCGCTGAGTTAAAGGCATTTTTCACATCTACCATAATGATGGCACAGTACATCTTTGCACCTGGGGGTCACCTTTGGTGTAGTGGTTAGCATAGCAACCTACTAAACCCAAGATCGCGGGTTCGCAGCCCGGCAGATGACCTTAGGATTTTTTAAAGGGAGTAAAAAATCCTTAGCTATGCCATCCTTCAGAAGGGACGTAAAATGGGGGTCCCGAGCCTGTGCAATGTCAGGTACTCGTTAATTATACCTGGATAGGCAAAATTTAGGACTCCCACCGTGTGTGTGTGTGTGTGTGTGTGTGTGTGTGTGTGTGTGTGTGTGTGTGTGTGTGTGTGTGTGTGTGTGTGTGTGTGTGTGTGTGTGTGTGTGTGTGTGTGTGTGTGTGCGCGCGCGCGTGTGTGCCCATGTGCCTGAGTTTGTATATATTATATTTAATATTAATTATAAATATGATATATAAATAAATAATAATCAATACATTAATATTAATTAATAATAAGATATATTCATATTTAAATATGAATGAAAATGTGCTTTTAATAAGGAGTGCTTGCTAAAGAGCTTAGGGAGAGTTTACTAAAGAGGGTATTGGCACTGTTATTACATAATTATTGGTAATGTAATGTATGATTGCTACACAAGTTACTTCACTAATTGTAAGTCATTCATGGAACAGAGATAGGCTCGGGCCATTTATTAGAATTGGCTGACTATACTAATATTAGACCATCAAGGTTCACTCCCAAGATGACCTAGTGAAAAGAATGTAATTCATCATCAAACTTTAGAAAAGGATAAGAATGCTGAATCAAGGGGGAAATGTTGAGACTCAGGGGCATGCTCAAAGTAAAAGAAAAGTGTACCAAAGGGTGGGATGAGGAAATAAAGAAGATGAGCAGCAAGAAGAAGTAAGCCTGGAAATCATATCTTCAATGTGAGACTCAGGAAAAACTGATCTGATAGTAGGAAAAAGGAATGTCTGCTAGGTACAAGTGACCAAAAAAAAAATCTGGAAAAATTTTCACAAGATGAGGGTCATCAGGAGAACATAAAAAAGTTCTGGTAAACAGTTAAGCTCCTATACGGAAAACATAAGAAATATTAAAGGAAAGAATGGAAAAATAATTTTGAAGAATGATGGAATCCTCGACAAATGGAAACCCACTTTGAAGAACTCTTTAAAAAATAATTCATAATCCCCGTAATTAGCGTCAATGGTAACACAAAACTGGAGGCAGGAAAAGGAGAAGGTAGCAGATGCCATCAAGAAAATAAAAGAGGAAGGGAAAAACTCAAGAAAGAAATGGCATTGCCCCAGAGTTCATCAGACATGGTGGGCGAGAGCTAGTAAAGGCTCTTTAAGGCCTTTTTCAGGAAATTTGGGATTCAAGAGTGTAGGAAAAGCAATAAGGCTTCATATTTACAAGGCAGTCTAACTAGTAATACTCACATATGACAGTGAATATTAGCCACACTCAACAAACACATTAGCCAAATTACAGGAGCATAGATGAAATATTCACTTAGAATAGTCGGTAAAACAAGACTATGTGATGGATGTTGCAGACTTATTAACTTCTCTTCCAAATGATGATTCTTTTGGCCTGGACAAACTGAGACGAAAAATCCAACAAAAAATTTTTTTTTAATAATAGAAAACAAAATATTACTGCTTTCGTCCTTCCAGTTATGTTCAAAGAAATATGTTTTATTATTCTGTTGAAATGTAGCATAGTTTTTCTTTTACCTTTATAACCTGAGCAAATCTCTATGTTAATTAGTTCAGATTAGCAAGTGTCTACTAAATTTGAATATAAATTCCAAATGGTATTCAAACCTATAATTATTGAGTTGAAACAGTAACAAAATTTATAACTTCATTATGTAGATTAACACCATTAGTATTCAAGAATCAGCTGGGCTCATAACATTGCCAGTGTTGAAAAAAGAGATCCTAAAAAAATTAAAAATGAGGATCATCTGTAGTTTGAGGAGTCTGGGGAGGAAGATTTCACTGGATTAACTGTGTTGCTGGAGATATGAGGAGCTTGTTAGTCTGCAACTGGAAAGCACTTATTAAAGGACTCCAGGAGCTGTTGGTTAGATGGAAGATGGAAGGCTTGCTAGAATGATATAAATTTGAAAAGTAAGGTCAGTACAGTAAAAATCAGAATACATTGTACGATAACTAAATAATGCATAACATGTCCAAGGATCCCAGAACAATCAAACATGAACCCTCTCCTTTCAATATGTATCCCAGTAAAAAAGGGAGAATTGAAACCAATGGAACCAATTCTAAAGAAGGAACCTAAAAGTCTCTTTAAAGTAGGAGTTAAGAAGAACTGTAAGTATAAATACATTATTTGTACACACAATACGGAAAGTTTATTAAGCTCACTGTAAATACATTGTTTATATAAAGAAGAAAGTTGAAAATATATTATAAACATCCAAATACTCACATGTCCACCCATAGAAAGTCCACTAACACCAAGGGGTCCAAAACCATGTCTTGTACACCAATGAAAGAGTACTAAAGCTTCAAGTATAAGACATCCGCCCATGACAAAAATATCTGACACATTATTTAAAACTGACCTCCTGCAAGACAAAATGATGATACACACAAGATTACTGTCAATCATACTACAAAATTATCTTCCAAGTATATATATATATATATATATATATATATATATATATATATATATATATATATATATATATATATATATACATATATATACTTGGAAGAGAATTATATATACATATATAACTGCATAGACATATATCTATATCCTCTCCCGTTTCCAAGTCAAAATAGCAACTCTTTCGAAAAATCTCCTTTTATAGCCCCTCTGGATCCTCAACCTCAACTAACTTCCCAGTTTCATCTAATGACCTAACCGCTTATTTCATTTCTTCATCTCTCACCTCTTCTCCTTCCTGTTATACCTGTTTTTCCTCTGTAGCTCCTTTTAATGACAATGACTTTTATTTTTCCTGCATAACCCCTACATAAATTATCTCCTCTATCACGAAATCTCATACCAATTCCGTAGGCCCAGATAGTATCCCCCTTAAACTTATCAAATTATACCTCCCAGAAATTTAGCTGTCCCTTGTCAACATATATAATTTCTCCCTTCAAAACACTATATTTCCTACCTCCTCGAAATAAACTATTGTTCATCCCATCAGCAAAACTCCTAATCCCACCTGTTCTGCAGATTATCGCCCAATCTCCATCCTTTCAAACCTCTCAAAACCCCTAAAACAATTGGTGCAATCCCTAATTTCCTGTTTCCTGGAAGGTTCCCATCAACTCAATTCTTTCCAATCTGGTTTCCATCCTGGTTATTCCACACAATCTGTACTAACCAAAATCATAAGCAATATCCATGCCGCAATAGATAAAAAAAAAACTGACCGTCTTGATACTCCTAGATTTTTCCAAAGCTTTTGATTCCATTGTATCCTTTTTTCCAAATTAAAAGCTTTAAAATTTTCCAATAGTACAATCCATTGGTTTCAGTCTTTCCTCTCCACTGCACTCAAGCCGTATCCATCCCTAATCAACCCTTATCTGACTTCCTAGCTCTGTCTTCTGGAGTAGCCCAAGGATCCAGCATTTCACCTTTCCTCTTTAACTCCTATATTAATGATCTTCCCCAGTCAATTTTACATTCTTCCCATCACCTTTATGCAAACGACTCCCAAATTTGTTTATCCTTCCCTCCTGCTGAATTACATGAAGCTTTTTCTAAAATTCAGGAAGACATTGATAGAAGATGTGCTTGGGCCAATCAGCATAATTTAAAGTTAAATGCAGGAAAAACTTAAGCTATTATAATCGGTTCAAATTCCCTTCTCAGATCCATTACCAATTTTCCTATCCTAAACCTGAATAATGAACCTATCACCTTCTGTTCCTCCGCCAAAAATTTGGGAGTCATTATTGACCAAAACCTTTCCTGGAAGCCTCAAATCACCCAAATAGCCCGAAAATCAATAGGAATCCTCAAACTATTTCATCGTTTCCGCCATTTCCTTTCTCAATTCACACGAAAACTCCTAGTTTCCTCATTCATTTTTCCTCAGTTTGATAATGGTTGTGCGGTGTATTGGGGCCTCTCAATGGGTCTCCGAGTCAGATTACACTGAATTATAAACAGTTTTATCAGATTTGTTTTTGGAATCCTGAGACGTTCCCATGTTTTGCACCTCTACACTGCCTTAGAATGGCTCTATCCACCCTCCCATAGACAATATTTCCTGGGCACTTTCCTGTATCATGTCATTAATGACCATCGTCCACCTAACATCTATAACCAACAACTATAAATTCAAGCCTTCCATCCACTTCCAACTCACGACAAGATCACGTTACTCTGACCTATATACTCCTTTCCACCGAACAGCATTATACCAACACTCCTTCCAAGATCGATTCACTACCCTCTGGAACTCTATCCCTCCCGAAATTAGACTTCCTTAAACTCATTCAAAACTCTCCTATTCCAATATCTTCTTAAATCCCAGTTAGATGCCACCATTATGAGTAAGAATTAAAAATCAAGTTAATCAAACTCAGCATATCCGATGCCAATGAACTACTTCAATAAGTATATCATTGTATACTTATTTCTTCCCTCATATTCCCCCATATTGATTTTGGTAGTGTGGTGTACGGAGGTCTCTCTGCATCTCAGGATGCAAAATTGAAGAAGCTCATGAACTGTTGCCTGAGATTCATTCTAGGGATACCACGCCATGACCATGTATCTCATCACTACACAAGATTAAAATTGTTATTTCCCTCCTTCCAAAGACAAAACTGCCTTGGTTCACTCCTTTACAAATCACTTTTCCCTCAGTCACCTCCCTATATCCTGAAAGCATTAATATTAAAATCATCAGTGAGTTACCGCGAAAGAAGATCCCGTTCCTCAGACCTCTACCCAACTCCCTTCAACAAAATATCCTTCAAATGTTCCTTTATTTCCAGAGCTTCTAACTTCTGGAACTCCCTCCCTTCCATCATTTGCCATTCCTCCACTCATAATAGCTTTAAATCCCGACTTTTCATTTACTTGTTAGATATTCAACCTAATAGTCATATCAATGAAGAAAATATTTTTTTAAATGAAATATGAATATTCAGAATATAATATTGATTTTGGACAGTATTATTTCGGTACTATTGCACCAAATTTGTATAATTAGTTTTGATATAATTTATATTATTTTATCAGACAAGATACATTATTTTTCCGGATAATTTATATTTCTTAGCTTTGTTTACTGTACATTTTTCTATGATTTTTTTTTTTCCTTATTTTATTTTCGTAGCTAATTTTAAATTCTTAACCTTAAGATATGATTTGTTTTCGTGCGATATTTTATAACATGTAAAAATACTTTTTGCTACTTTTATATTTTAATTTAATTTTCTTTTAAATTCCTTAATTTAATTTTGATTGTATTTTTCTTGCTTTTATTATGTTTCTTAATTATATATACAGCAGCTAGGTTGCCAATAATTGTTCATTATAATTATTCTTAAGAGGCAATGGTCCCAGAATAAAATTTATTTTCATTTCATTTCATTGTATAAATTTAAGTTTTTTTTTGTTTTAGATATTTGTTTCCCTAACAATTGCTTTTTTCTCATATAAGTATGTATATATGTCATTGTATAGATTAATAGGTGTGCACAGATATGTGTGAACACCTGTATCTACATGAAAGGAAGTAGATGTGTGAATATATGTTTTTATGAATTTGTAAATATTTTGTCATTCAAAATATATATATCAAAATATAATATCAACATTCGAGTAGTTCTTAAATTTTTTCTCTATATATTTTTTGTTTCTATTGATTATTTTTATTTTATTCTATTGATTTCTTTTGTATATTTGTTTATTTTTCTTAACGCATTGTGATTATTATATACACATATAATTATTATATCATCATATTATTATTATTTATTTTTCTTTCTCTTCTTTTTCTTATGTATATATTTATATTAAAAGTTCTATTCTCAATTTTACATACGTATATCATCTTTTATACATATTATTTTGTTCGTTTGAACTTAAGATAGCTAGACTATTATACAACCTTATTATACATGTTTGTTATTCTTAGGGTACAATATGTCCCAGAATAAAGATTATTTTTTCATTTTCATTATATATAAGTATACAAACTGTTATAAGATTATAGCAATATTAATGATAAAAGTATAGTTGACTGTTAAGATGAATGGAGAAGAGGATGATCAGGGATGCAGTCAAAGAGGAACACCACGGCTAAGTAGAAATACTTTAATGTATGCCAATGTTTCGACCTGCAAGGTACTTAAACGTGGTGTTGCTCTTTGACTGCATCCCTGATAATCTTCTTCTCCATATAACAATATTAATTTACTACCAGCCCTAATAACACATAAAAAAATAGTTGTTTAAGCAAATAATGAAAAACAAATATTTGTAATCGTGTTTTTCTTTAATCTTTCTCCTGTACAGTAAAATTGTACAGGAAGAGTTTCACATTTATAAGCAAGAACCATATTTTCCTGAATAAAGGTCAAAATTATTTTTTTTTAAAGTTTGCTCCTATAAAATAAGGTGTTTACCTATATTCAAGGTCGGCTTGAATTGGAAGATCAAAGAAAATTTTAACTCACCCAAACTTTTGTATTATATGTAACTTTGTTGTTTATTTTCATTTATACTTCTGGGATAAGAGATTTAATATATTTTATATTAATAATAAATGATAATTTGTTCACTTATTAGTATTAAGAGGACCTATTCATAAATGTATTATTTTCATAAAGAAATAAAAATATATTTTTTCTCATCACAACATAAGTACAATAAACTCTTCATTACCTGTGAGACATTTTATCAACCAGTATTCCTAGATCAAGAAAGCTTTAAAAAAGTTGATATTATTTCAAGTTTTATTTAAATTTTTTACTAAGCAATGAAGTCTATGTTTAAATGTATAGGGAAATACGCCATGCTCTAAATGTAAAACATAATTTTTTTTTTGAAAAAGTAAAAGAAAAAAAAATGCTGCAAGGAAACATTATTACATTTGGTACACAGGTTTCCTGGTGCCATAAAAAGGATTTTCCAAAATAATAGATCCAATACCAGCTTCTCGAAGTAGAGGTTTTGCTATTAAGTGACGCCTACGCCAAAAATACTGCAATGACAAATAATAAAACCATTAATTTTATAGATAGAGGAACATTTTTAGACATTATAACAAAATGAAGTACATAATGTACTTAAAATCTAAAAATTATCAGATAAGAAAACATCTAAGTAATAAGCTTGAAACATTTCTTCAGCAAATAAAGGTGTCTAACACTAGAAGTATTGTTCACAATAAGTACTAAAATTAATATTCAATCTTAATATTAGTACCAATTTTCATAGACAGTAGTAAAATTAAAATGTTTGTTTATGTGCAGTTCCTTCGGAATAGCTGTTTACACCAGCAAAGTAAACTAGGTATTATATGCACTCCTACATATTAAATATAGCTAACAAACATATTCATGATGGTGAACCATATATAAACCAAACTTGAGATCTTCGCAGAAAGTCTGAAGCAGGTAGGCAGAGTAGGGCTTAAAGGTCAAAGAGTAATGACTGGGGAAGCTTACTTGTTAAGCTATTTCTGTCTCCTATCTCCACAGTACTAGAGATATGTTAGAGTCTTTATAGTCTGGAATAGTTTTAACAGTCTAGTTCTATGCACAGTCTACTAGTCCTACCTCTTAATGGTTTCTACGTATGTTAAATGGATTGTTAGGTCTGGGATATTTTTCGGCCATCTAACTATTTTAACAT